>JTDE01001251.1:0-59842 GCA_014338405.1 Paragonimus skrjabini miyazakii
GTAACTGCTTTTCATCTGACTGCTCCCCTTTGGCCTGTCTGTCAAGGTTGCACCTGGAAGGACCGGTGTCCTAGTCAGCATAGCTCACCGCATCAAAACAGTACACAGCTGAAATTAAACTGGTTTATTACGTGGAAGACAGATTGATCGGCTGAGCGCATATCACCGCTAAGGATAACCGAATCCTAGTGCTTAACAGGACGCGCAGTTTGGCAGTTGGATGGATTCATTGCAAACGTCATTATCCAGGGATTACCGATCGAAGTTCAAAGGACAGTAGTTATGCCCCATTCGAAGTAATCGACCAACCTAAGAAGAACACAGCCGAAGATGACCTAGCATTTAGCTTTAATGCTTCCGATGTGTTACCAATCAGATAAGTGTCGTAGTGGTCAACACAATAGCGTAACGAAACCATGATTCGGGGAGGTGAAATCTTACTCATGGTTACAGTGAACACTACTGTTAAACTGTGAAAAATTGAAAGTCGAGTATTGTGCCGCTTTCAGAAGATGCTGGTTGATTACTTAAATGAGTATGATAGCTGTAATAAGATGTAATTAGGGTTCAGTTGACACTGATGGGATTCCTTGTCGCTCAAAAGTGGCTCAGAGACCGAAAACGTCTTTAACCCCATCTACTGCAATGAGGCTCAAATGAAACTTTCAGTTACCTGATGTCTGGTACTGATGGGTCGATGAGAATTTCTAACACTCACTTTATTTCATTTTCTGACAGTTTGTTAGATTTAATAAAAGAACATATTTCCTGTTTCGTAAATACCTTATGCAAACTATCGCCAAATCAGTTGGAATATAACAGACAAATTCTGTAAGGGACAGTTCTGTTTTTAAAGTATCACTATTCGGTCTCTCAAACGGCATGTTTTACGTTCAAGTTGAAGTTGTCTCAAAGAACGGGTCAGATCTTAGCTGACTTCATAGTTTTAGTGTTCAACACAACTTGGTCAGAACAGGGTATACTTGAGGAAGTCTATTAAACTTACACTTACAGTGACTGAAAAATGCCAGTATATCTGGTTTGCTCATAAAGCAGTCATTCTTAGTTAAGCTTATTAGGATTGACCTGAAGCTTTCTGTGAGAGAAACTGTGTATGTTTACACGTTCGCAGTGTGACTGCAACGCTGTAAAGTATATTAATCTCTTTCACACTGATGAACAGTAAGGGGTTTGGATTAATATTAACAAACGTCAATCACAACCAATCACAGATCTCATATTTATGCGGAATTTTCATTGGTTGGAGTTAACAGGACGGTTGTTGTGCATCCTCCGGAGGTGATAAAGTAATATGCTTATTATTCGCAAATATCTGTGGCTGTGCCTTCACATATGATAATGTCGTGGCGGCAAAAGAGCCGCCTGGTCAGGACATGACCACGGTTCAATTCCCGGTCACTGTATGTCTGTGCACTGCTGATGAGCTACAACAAGAACAGAACTCGAGTTTAATGTCTCCCGCTTAATGTGACTGACTTGAACGTATATGTAAATCAAAAGCTCTTGTCGTTTATGAGTAAAATTTAAGTTGCGTCCATCATTGCAAAGTCTTCAACGTACAGTCAACAGTAGGATGCTTTGACTAACACTTTTAGATGTTTTTCGTAACTACACAACACGCCAAATTAGAGAACGAAGTAGTGGGGAATTCGTTTTGCGTTAAATCATGGCAATAGCTTCTCGATCAGTTGCGTAATCTGTCACAAATTTGATAAGACAGTTCTGACATTAAAGAAGCTTAGTTTATAGTATAAAGTAGTCAAGGAAAGGTAACTTCTGTTAAAAACGACGAACACTGAGGACGGTTAGTAATTTTTACAGTATACGGGAAACACATGGGCAGCCGTATGTTGTGTGTTATGCTTCAGCGATGATAAGAAAATACGAAATAGGTCATCCAGAATAATTGGTAAATCAACAAATAGACGTTTACCTACTACTTTCATTGTCTATTTACAACTCCACATAATATCGAAACATTTACTGGTTATATAAAGAAGAGAACAAACTACTGATTAACGTTGGCTGAATGTTTTTACTTTCAATAGAAATTTATTAGAAGTTAATACGTTTGTGTAGCTGACGGCTCTGATGTAATGTGCGTCATTGGCAATGACAATGCGTTGCTTCAAAGTCAAACAAAACTCAGTTAGTGAAACAGTTTCTCCTGAAAACGTGATGCAATACTGCATGATTTCGATGAGGTTGCTTGAGTTGTTAGATTGTGTCCTTGTTGGATCCATTCCGAATATTGTTATCTGGCGCACAGTAGATCACCATGAAACATGGTATCGCGCAAGCGTGGTGGCTCGTTACAACAAAATTAGCGATGAATTAACTGCTTGTGTGTATTATTTATCCTTTTCTCTATCATACAGTCTGTTAAAACAGTTGTCTAATCATCGGTCTATGATACACATGTGAATCACCATTGCAAGGGGGAAACAAGCATGTTTCGAACCAGAGCCGACACTTTGAGGTTCAGATTGAATACAACTATTAAAATAAAATCCAGCAATGACTCTCACATATACGACAGAATAATGTCCCATTAATCGTTTTGACCATGCAGCCAATCGGCAAACTTGCGTTTGTTCCTTACTGGACAGAGCATTTTGTATAACGTTCCAACTATCTACGCATCCCACTGATCAGTTACGGAGACCGGAGATTTTCTGACAAATCGTTAAAGATAGTCACTTTTCTGAGGCATTCTTTCAGTTATTTAAGATTCAGTCTTATCATTCATTTTTGACAAATGTTTTGTAACCTACCGAAAAGCTAAAATACTTGATTTTGTTTATGTTGAAATAACGTTTAACTACTGTGCTCTCCTACTTGACCCGCGATAAATTTGTTTTGTGAAAACCCGTCTATGCATCCCCACATCTTGACAGCTCGCAGACGCAACTTTTTGCATGATTATATTTCCAAAGCGTAGTAAATGGGGTGATGTTTGCCGTGGAACTAACGCGCTAGAGAAATAGTCTGAGTGGTTTACTTATCATTATCAATAAGTACCACTAATGAAGGCGGTAGAAACATGCCCTCAATCATTAGACCTTGTTGACTGTATCAGAGTTTTCTCATAATAGTATCTGTGAACGGGGTATCTAGCTGTGAGCGTAGGGCAGCTCCTTTGATCAATCTACATGGTTCACAGCTGAGTTTAAATTTGGCCTTTGCGGTTGATAAGATACCAGATGAACTGGTTATGTGGTAGTCCTTTCATCGGGGACAACCGTTTGCAGACCGCAACACATGATAGTTTACGGTCCGCCACTGTGAAAATTATGAGTAGTGTGATTAATTTGATGCCATTAACTGAACAACCCAGTGTGATTCAAATACATGCTCGGATTGTCAGACGATCCCGAGTAGGAACCATCTCGTTTATCCAGATTGTCACTAACCCTAACGTGATTCCGCCATATCAACAATTATCCACCCCAGAATGTTGTCTAGTGAAATGCGTCATCAGGAATATGCAAGTTCTTGCAAGATTCTACATGTCGAACAGCCCTCGGCAGTTAACAAAAACCATCTCGTGACTAGCTCCAAAAAACGAGTTCACATATTTGAAAGTTCTGCTACACGACAGTCACGCGCGTGTAATTTTTGGTCTGTGCCAAATCAACACCGTTAACTAAGCCTATCCAGCAGTCTTTACTTATCTACCAAAAAAATGTTAGCAGATGCTGGTTTCTATTCCAGAAACGAAAAACCATCAAATCACACGTGTGCTTAGTCGCAATATCCAGCTGCGGATCCAGTGTTCACGCAGGATCTTGAATCTACTTTGAATTTTACTGGTTCAAACTTATTGTCTCTTGAGCAGAAATTAGTAAAATCCAAATCAAAGTACTTAATAAGATAAACGGTGTATAAAAACTTTGACAGATTTCACACGCATGTCACATTCTGACTGATTAACCGGCTGGAATCCCTGTCGGGGTAGGGAGGAATACTTGATTTGTACCTGAAGAACCGGTTGACATACGTCAGTATTTGTGCACATAAATAGCCAGAAAAACGGAATTTTTGTTGGATCACACAGCCCTCAATGTTTGACCGGCTGTTACTCTTCTGGTTCTATAAGGCTCGTTAAACTTAGCTGACACATCAAGCTCTTACAAAGCAAACGTTAAAGATAATCGTGCTAATAAAAATCACTAATTTCAAAGTATATCATTTAGAAGTGATGGGGGAGATTCGTAGCTTTTGAAATTGGTATTTTGTTCAGTTTTTCTCCGATACCTCCTCAGTTTGTAAACATTTCGCCATCATGATAACTCATATCACCAGTGCACAAATTTGCAAACGAGGCAGTCAGGTTGGCAAAATTCGGGCACTGGGGACATGGTGTGTTATCAGGATCTTGTGGATAGATCATTGACAAACCGCAAACCTACTTAAATGGTGCCTCCTCCATAAACTAGAGTTTCGTGATCCATTGGTAGAAAGTCTACTGGGCATACCGACGACTGACAAACTCGGACTGTACATTGGACAGACATATGAGGGAGAAATACGTTATCATATATTACTGCAGTAAATGACAAACAATATACATAAATATTCCTAAACGTATTTAAACAAGAATCACAAAATTAAGACTGACTTACGATAAACGTCCGGCATTTGACCTGACACTAAAAATAGTAAAAGTCAGTTGAAGAAGTGTAAGTGGGGAACATAAGAATAAAAGCAGAATGCACCATTTTAGGATGTGATTATTAAGACTTTTACATGTGGGTACTTTCTGATTGCCACACAAAAATAACCACAACTGTGGTAGTCTGTTCGATGACAATATAATTCATCTGGGAATTCTGTCTAACAGCAACAGACAATACATACTCAAGTGGACCGGTCGTTTGAGTCACGTGCTGCTAATCAGAATAGTCAATTCGAGCTGTGCAATAAAAACAATATTAGCCCGATTGTGAAATCGCCATCACTCAATTTTTGCAACAAGCGAACAAAAATCATTATAAAATATTCACCTGAATCATGCTGGGACAGGCAGTTTAATAAAATGAAATAAAATTTAATAATGTAATAAAATGTAACAAAAACGGATTTTGACGGTGCCATCAAACTGGAGTGCAAGTATAACCTTAACTGGTCACGTGGGCTTAAGTTACTCTGAAACCGGATGTGAGGCGTCGCTCAGACAACATTACAGCTACCGGGTTTCTGACAGTGGCTTGATAGAAACCCAGTGTCGTGTGGCAAAACTCTATGTGACTAACGCTTAATTCTACGTTCGATATGTACATATCATAGGTTGATGAACTTGCAAAGATAAGCAAAGGAGATGTTAACTTTCCAAAGAATGTTACTATACGGTTGAAACTATGTGAAATCTGTTTCGTTAGTCAAGAGATGTTATGCACTAGTTAAGTTAAGTAAAAATACCATTTAAGGAAATCAAAAGGGATCATAAGAAGTTTCGGCAGGGCGGAAATAGCGATATGTGCTGTATTCGGTTTCCACTGCAATGTTAAATTTTCCAGAGCTTTAATCGACATATAAACTTCATGGCCCCGAAAGACAGCTACAACGCCATTACTATGTACTGTTGTTAATGTCCTTAGACATGTCAGTAGTGTTTCGTAGTTTGAGTTGTGTCTACTTGAGCATAAAATAGACAGAATTGTTAGGAGCTGCTTACATACCTACTTGTTTAGACATGTTTACAAAACTAAATTACGTCGATTAATTAACCAACGATTTTGGTAATATTATTTCATGTGGGGTCACTTAATGAGAGGACCTTGCGGCTCACAAAAGAAAAACAAAACTATTCCCACTTTAGGTGAATTTTGAAATTTCTTTCTATAGCGTGAACAGAACTATAACGGTTTTTTTGTTTAATGTACACATAACCAACTAAGTTGGTTTCCACGTTACATTGAGTTCAGTAACACTGTTATAGGAATATTCGGCCATAATATTGTATGCGACAGCAACATAAAAATGCCTGGCTGAAATAATGCCTTGACTAAGTAAGAACCTGTGCAAGCTAGACAATTCAACGGAATTGAGCTTCGGGCCTGTGGTGAGCTCGTTCGAAATAGTTTCTGGTACTGAACAAGGTAATAACATCAGAAACCGAAATATAACAGTAATTATGTTTCAATTCAAGATAGTCTGACAGCCAGAAAACTAATCAGCATTACAGGAATTTGGTTTTGTATTATTTTGGATATCACTCGCAGTCGATCGCAGCTGTCACATTCCCATGGAATGCCCAGTCAGCTCCTTTCGAACAGAAACACTACACTGGAGTTGCGCTCTCATTAGAACACCTTATCATTAGTGCATATCCTTGCCATTGCCGGGACTAGAGCACCGGCCACGCTTTCATAAGATAACCGTGTTGACAACTGCGCAACTGATCACACAGGGGGCACGACCGAATTATCATAAATGAACGCTCAACCACTTTTCCTTGTGAGTAATGATCAGGTTGCTCGATCGCCTCGAGAGGAAACACAATAACTGTAGTGTTAACTTCAATCGACGACTTGTCGACTAGAAATACTCTCCAAGTTGAAAACATAAAAACAATTAGGTTGTTGAGCGGTATTTTGATTACTGATAAGTTGTAGAGGATTTTTGATTTTCATACAGATTAAACATCACCCAAAAGTGAACGCAGATGTTGCGTTCCTGTGTGAAGCCAACGGCGCAGTAGCCAACATGGTTGCCTCTTGAAAGCACGGCCAGAATCCTATTCCCGTCAACGGCAAGGATATGCACTAATGACGAGTTCTAACAAGAGCATAACTCGAGTCTGGTGCTTCTGTTCGAGAGAGGCCAACTGGAACGTCTATAGGAATGCAACAACTGCGACCAATTGTGGGCGATGCTCAAATTGTATAAAAATTACTGAAGACTCTAAAAGCAATTAGCGTAAAATTGAAAGTAGGGTGTGGCCATTTTGCTAAACAACGCAACATGACCTTTCTTGTAAACTGTCTATTTCCTCTGCTAATTTTCACTAATTTTCCTATTACTGGTTTGCATATCAAAAGTTGGTGTTTTTAGAATATACATTCGCTTTTTCAACACTAACGACAACTTTCATTCACGCTAGAAATACGGAAAATTATCGGAAATTACATTATCAGTGTATTTAGTTACTGATGTGAGGTGCGGTCGAAACCAGCAAGCACACTTGGGTTGAATTTGAATTGTGTAACAGGGAGTGCTGCTGTGTTGTCGGCGCCGTTTTAGTTTTCGTTTGTGTAAGTCGTATGCATGGCTTACTGGGCCTTCGGCTCATGCTGGTTCTTGTTGTTTCCTTTTATAGGAGTACTTCAAAAAACGCTATCCCCAGGTGTCTCTATGTTGCCCCAGAGTTTGTCCGCAAGTGTGACGGACAATCAGAGAAGAAACAGCCGGTTTGCTTGTTACACTGACATTAAAACCTTCTCTTAAGTTTTGTTTCATTCTTCTAAGTACTTTGTCAATAGATGATTTCCATCTAATGAATGATTACCATAGGTTTTAAAATCGTGTATATATGCACACCGTTCACCCGATAGAACAGTCTGGAACATTGTAACTATTGGTTACTGGTGCTACTTTTTTCTTGTAGCCGACATTTCGATTTGTGATTTGATCTTGGGTTGCCTCGTACTTGCATCTTACCGTGATGGATCAGCCTCCGGCTGATTAAAAGTTCACCATCCGTGACATGCGCTGTCTAACATCCAGTCGAGGTTAAACTTAGACGCGACGAACGGACTAATTTATTGTAAACAGAACTAAGTGAACAGTAACAAGTCGGGTGGAAAATGCAAGTAGTAAACTACAGTTAATTTATACCAGTTAGGCAGGAAATTGAATTGTCAATGCTCTTAATCTTTTACAACCCACAATGAAAAGATGAACCTGAAGCCGTTTTGGGACTGTATTTTCAAGAACATACTTTTGTAGGTTCACCGTCAAAGTATTTGCTCTAGGTAACAAGTGTACTATCAATTCTACATTCCCCATGGTCTGTGTCAAAAAAGCTTGAGAACGTTCACCTTGTCATGCTTCATTAAAACTTCCGTATTTCGGCTCTGAATTGTCACGATTTATCTATGAGAAACTACCAGGTGGGTCAACACTTTCCCCTTCCATTGGAAGCAGTGTACATATGTGATCTACCGGTAAAGAACTGATTGATTTTTGAGATATAATCTGTCATTGACTCTAATTGAATTTGGAATGTGGGATATGTTTTACATGATGGTGCTTCCTTAAAGCGCTTATCGAATCGGTAAACTATTGAGCTTGACTAGGTAGTATAAGGTTATTGTCGAAGAGGACATTAGTGGGAGCAAACCACTGCGTGGCGCTGACTGTCTTAAAACTTGCAAATGGAAAAATCTGATGCTTGTTTGGTGACAAGAAAGAAAATTTAGCGGGAAGCTCAAATCTCAAAAGCAATTTTCAATCGAAAGCTCTAATCAGGATTGGCGTAGACGTATTACTGGAAGGTTGCGTCAAGTTTAAGATAAGAGGGGACAAAGCAAATGGCCAACATATAAGAATGACTCAGATATTTAAATGAAAAACTGGAAATCGGCACTAACCTTCGGAATGTGATAAGCCTCCAACAAACTGACGGATATTCTAATGCTCGCAAATGTGAGAGATGGATTAAGTGTCTTCACATGCAAACACACACTTAAAGCGGCACTCATAGGTGTAAACTTATCTCTCTTCTAGATTTAATGGGTTCACCAAGAACAATAAGTAAACACAGTCGTCGCACCCCTATTTGGCTGATGTAGTCAGCACACCACACGTATCATACAGAAGCCGAAACGGACATCGTGAAAAAGCTGAAGAACAGTGTGCTATTTCATGTACAACCCTGCACTTCACCGGAAGATATACAGGCGTCATCAAAACGTGCGGATATCATCTTTCGAAATTTATTTGAACAGAATATGTAAGTTGTCTGAGAAACTGAATACACACGTTATTATAACACAAGTTTGATGGTAACAGGGTAGACCTCTGTATAAAACCGGTTTTTCTCTCCTCTCTTAACCGGATCAAACAATCTGTACCGGATTGTACACACCTACACCACACCAAAAGGCACAATGATCTGTGTCACTAAGTGATCAAACGTCCGTCATTTTGAAGAATGAAACGGTTAGACAGTGCATGAACTCGGCTTTCGGGATATCTGGAGCCAGTTCGAAAACGAAACCTCAAGGCTTGTCAGGTTTAACGCGGCAGTTAGAGAAGTGAAACCCATCTTTTGTCAACAACCAGATTTGCATTCCAGCTGAAAAGCTGACAGATTAAAAATGGTTAAGCGGAGTGGTAGCCAACGTGCTTACCTTACAAGACTAAGTAACAGCGCTATTTATTTTGTAGTGCAATTTCTGCAGCCGCTTACGTTTGGTTCCAGATTTCATGCCAGGCATCTGTTACAGTTTCCTGCCTCCAATAGCACGAAGTTAGTAAATTGCAACCTTTCAGGCACAAATATCGGTAAACCATAAGCAAACCAGTTCTAGATAATTGTTGCGGTAGGAATACTATGTGCAAAGCGACCCATAAAAATTAGGGTGGATAATCTTTATCTACAGAAATATGACTCAGGCACAGTCTGAATGAGTCGGTTACAATAGTTATTAATATCTAACATGTCAAATGATCGCTAGATGTGAATGCAAGTAAAATGAGTGCTAACTATTCATAACTTGCTGCTACAGTTCTGTGACACGGCTACAACGTGAATGATCATTAAGATGACCAGGTTGAATTGATAACAACAGAGTTCTGCTGAGTTAACAAATAGCGCGGTAGTCCAGCAGCACTGATTCTATCAGCTGTCCGTGTAACTAATACAACGCAAGTAAGGTACTAGCACCTTTTCACAGATCATTGATACAAGCGAGTTATGCTGACTCGAACCTGTTTCAACTCCCAGACAAGTATGACTTTATTATGAGACAGATTTGCAGCTTTATATTCAACGAAAGAGAATGATAATAGTGTTCAAAGCATCTGGAAACTGTTGTTGTTACAAACCTTTCGTCATTTGTTCACATAAGGTGAACTTGCAGTTTTTCCTACAGTATACTATGGCGATGCGAACGAACAATTATGGTACATCAAACAAAAGATTGAGGCGATTCACATGTAGATATATTCACTGCGAAATTTTGAGCGGTGGAGGTAAAGAAGTGTGCATAATGAACACAAAGAAATGTTAACTATAAAACATCCTTTCCGTTCGAGCTATGTGGAATAAAATACAGTCACTCACATTTTGTACAAGCACACACCGTGAATAACACAGTTTTCAAGGTCAAGTTTGTTTTCGGTATTGATGCAATTAAGGGCTTTGACTTTGAGACGAACATTGCAGTTTGTCTATTTCATGGTGACCTAACTACTAATTTTACTGAACAGGAACCAAAGAGTGGAGTTCCGTCTAAGTTCGTGTGTATAATTACAGTTGATAAACTCTGACCACCTAAGAAATGCTACTCCAGTTCTACGGCTTGAATAAGGACAGATGAGGAACTGTATCTGAATGTATAAGTTGCTATCCAGTGTACGTCGTCCTGAAAAATATGTCACTGATAAGTTGTGTGACCTGCATTTATGTGGTTTTTATAGTTAAGTCGACCTGTACTTGAAAACCACGTAAAATTAATCTTGACTATCATATTTGCATTGGCTTTTCAGCTGACCCCCTTCAAGAAGTGATAGACTTTAGTTTTGGTGTTGTTAAAACAGTTCAGTAATGTATATCCTTGCGACTATCAGAAGATGAACTCTGGTCATTCTTCCATAACCAATGCGTCACCGATCTTATATCAAGCACAACAAATTGCTATATGCAAAGGCTGAGACCTATTTATTTGTGCGTAAATGTTTAGTCTACTGCTGTTGTTCCAAACAGGTTCATTGAAAAATCTATTTAATTTTTAATTCATTGTCAACGCTGGGTGATTCACAAACTATATCAATAAAAATGGTATCACTTGCCATCGTTCTTAAAATCATTGAAGAAACTTCACGAATTCTGTTATATAACCTTGAAGAGAAATTTTGACCCTGAGCTCATTGATTGAAGTTAACATACATACGTTAACCCTGCGAGATCGTGGCTGGAGTTTCAATACCGTTAGTAGAAAATGAGATGCACCACCGACACACTCTAACAAGAGGACAATATGCCCCAAGGGTTCTTTCCAAAAGGGCCTTAATTGAAATGTCAATGTGAGCGTGAAAAGTGTAGTCACAAAACAGTTGTTTCCAGTTTAATTGACGTTGTAGTATTGAGACAAGTTTGGAAACTATTCAGTCCTCCGTACACTTGAAAAAAGCGGATTAAGACGTGCTAAAGGTAGTACACCAAGGTAGTACACCTTCTGTTTCCCATTTCTTGTTTCGCACATGGAATTTGTCTGTTTTTACTCCCTAGTTTGTTTGGGCAAGTTTGATTTTAATGCGATGACTGAACCAACTGCAGTTGCGCCGCATTAGCTGTCAATCATATTCTCTAAGACCCACACTGGGTCCGATCGATAACCTGGTTGCACCGTTCAGCTGTGCACACGCGTGTGTACACACAACAGGGTAAATCGATAGGTCTAATCTGGCCCATCGGCTTTCATAGGTTGATTCTACCTTTATGACAAGCCTGTTGTAATTGTATACCTTTCTGGTGTTGTATTCTCGAACAACGATTAATCAATAATTAGGATAGGTCACATATAGCACTCATTCACGATCTCAGAAAATGGTTGTTTGTAATGTCTTACCAAGCGGTGAAAATAGTGGACCACAAAAATATGAAGCAACAGATTATTACCAAACATTTGTCACGTGTCTAGTAAAAGTGAAACATATTGACTATTCATTGTACTAAGACGACGTCAGCCATGAAATGTAGTTTTCACATCAACCATAAATTTATGTATTACCAAACGAACAGAGTTCTACCGCTATTTTTGTAGATGTGTGCCTAAGTAACCACTACATATATTCGCATAAGTGTTAACCACGAAGACCGAGGCAAATATACATGCGGAGTTATTCGGTCTACGGAATTATAGAGTCTGTTCAACTGCGGTATGATGTATCATCCATTCACATACCGATGTACAGAACGTCGAATGTACGACAAACAGAATGCAGTACCATATAAGAAGACTTATGGGTAGTGCAAGGACAAGCGTGGAAAAGCCGAATAAGCTTCATGGGTAGATGACCAGTCGTCCGGCTAACAAATGAAACAATGGCTCAGTCAGTTCATCTAAGCGATCAATGGTTATGATTACACTTGGGTACAAGATTTGAATCACACAAAGAGTTACATTCAATTCTAGGCCTTATGTCCATGTTACTGTCCGAAAAATCTAACTACAACATTATTTAAAAAACATATTAATTCTAATGTTGCGACCAAAATAAGTATCGTCTGCTTGTCATATTCCCAAAGGAATAACTATTTTTCAGTCAATGGTGCATCAAAATAAAAAAATTGCTTAAACCTACTATTTAACATATCTCATCGAATCATAACAAATGCCTCAGGTTAATAGAATAAAGTAGTTTTCCCCACTAGGTGACAACAGAGTCAATGCTGTCATGGCAACTTATAGTACGAATGCGATTTAGCTGTGAGACATGTAACCCAAGGTCTCTATGGTGTTTTTCTGGTGTCACATATATCATATACTGGGTATAACGTTACAAACTGTCATCAAGGTCTTCCTTGACATGTAAAAACGCATAACTCGCTTGTATTGCCCCATTCACATCAGGGCTTATAGGTAAGCGGTCCGGTGGATAGAAAAACCTCAATTATAATACGATCGTAGAACATTCCAGTCACTGTCCCACCACTATCTGTTGGCCTATTAAGGAAAGCATGTACAAATCAGATTCTATAACCATTATGAGGCGATAATTGACGGGTTGCAACCAAGTTAAAGTCTCGGGTGGAAAGTTTGTGGGAATGCGACGACTGCGATCTATTGTGCGGGATGCCCAATCTATATGGAAAAACTAAAATCCCCTACTACTCATCAGTAAACCGAAGTCGCTTACTGAACCATTCTGCCCCTAAGGCCAGCAAACGAGTGATCGTTGATCGCAACAGAAAATCTTTCAGTCCTATAGATGGTTCTGCTCTCTTGACTTGAATCCTTTAAACGCATACAAAGTCGGTTTTGGATCGTTTACCTACGAATGACTATCGATGTACGCGATTTGGGTATTATAAATTAAACATCACTCACAAATGGTAGCAGATTTCTCACTCCCATGAACGGTTCAACCAGTCTGTTTTGGAAAGAAGCGCTAGCCTCAAGTTACTTTCTTGTTCAAAATGAGCATTATTCACAAACAAATACTGCTAAATGTTTGCGTGTCATAATTCAGTCGTGTCCAGTGTGAGGTCAACACAGGTGCCTCCTGAAAGCATGACCGGAGTCCAAATCCCGGTCGTGACAAGGTTATATTTCGCTGATAAGTTTCAGCGAACACAAAGCTCAAGTGTGGTACATCCTTTCTAAAGTAGCCCGCTGAAACTTTCGTGAAAATGAAACAGATAAGCTCTGCTGTAAGTAGTGTCCAACTGATAAAATATTTGCCTGTTATGGAACTCTAAAGCCTAACTTACATGTAACATTCAGCTTAAGTCGCATGCAGAATCGGTTATATTCATTTCGACTACAGACTAATTAGCACTGCTTGCCACTTAGATTCTGATCAAACCATTTGAGCGCTCATTTGGTATTCTTATCTCTGTTTATTTCACAAGAAATTAGCACACAAAATAAGTTATTCATTTTTCTATTTTTCTGGCATTCTTGCTTGGATATTTCTTGAAAACATTATATGGGGTTTACTACTAAATATGGTGAATGTTGAGTTCACTGAATGATCAGAAAACGCTACCAATTCGTCGTCATGCTGTCTGACATTTGCCAAGAGAGATAACACTAGTAAATATTGGAGAATCACGAACGGCTCAAAACCGTCTGGGTTTTTATGTCTCCATCTTAATCTTACGTCGCATAAAGCAACTTTAATGTACTTGTCACTATGGTAAACTAAGACTAAGTAGCATATATATTCTCTTGGGTTTGTTCGATATCACACCAACAAACGATATCACTACATTATTTTTGAGTTTGATCCTTTGATTTTGCACCCCGCAGTCTTACACGCAAACTCTAGCTGGGCGGTTTTGGAGCAGACAGGATGAGTGCACATTTTCGGTTCATTTCCATCGTTCCTATGTTTTGTGCTGTATTGCGCATTCGACTTGTGCGTGCGTCTGCGTTCGCGTGTTCTTATTTCAGTGCGTGGGACGCCACTGTTTATTGCGCACGTCAGAACTTTGGGTAGCATGAACTCGATAATCCGTCAGAAAGTATATATGCACGTAATTATATGTATACTGTTGTGAAATGCAAATCAGTTTAGCTATCCACTAGGTATGTTGACAAGACTTTCCGTCTTCGACAGAGACTGATTGTGTCCCGACACTAACGAAGTTGACGTGAACGACACTGATGGCGACAACGTGGAGGTGGAGATGGACGGGTAGGTGGGTGTTGTGGTTACCATCAACTAGTAGTGACAAGCAGATGAAATTCGGTCATGGTAAGCCGTATTGTCCTCAGTGCTGATGAAGCGGTGAACACGGTCATGCTGTCATTACTGCCTCACCAGCAGACGGCAAATAAGTGAGGCGGTAGAAGTTGAGACATGAAAGTATGAACAGATACATTGTTTGCTACTTGAGATTATGGGATAGAATAGTATTTGATTTCCAACAGTTTATATTCGTATCTACACATCTTTAGATTCATCCCCTTCGCAACTAATCCGGTAACCGTCGTATCAACACTCATGATAGAACTTAAAATGTTCAATTCGCAAAATGAAATACGCTGGGCTGGTGGTTATCGATTCTTTGACAGATGGTTATACTGAGTTGTATGATACAACGAACTGGAACATTTGTTGTACATCACTCAAAATAAATAATCAACCCAAATGGATCACCTGCCACCGGATTAGTCCATTAGTTAATTTCTTCAAAGACTGCAATTCCCATCCCCACGTTTTGTCCGTTAAACACATTGTTTAACTCCCATTGAATTTGCTCCACAAACCATCGCTATACTCTTCTAATCCATCTTACGCGAAAGGGCATCTGCGACTCACAAAAAGGCACTTCCTTTTGCCAGGGTTATTATGATTGAGTTTTTTCTGTTACGAAAGTGTTCACGCTAAATGGCTGGCCGACAATATCACGTGATCAAACCATCTTTACCACTTGCTAGTACTCTCCAAGTCAACTCAACAGAAATTCTATTAACGTGGTAAAACTGAACCTGTAGGGTTCACTTAAGGGCCAACTACCCTGCGGAAGAACCTGAGCCAAGATAAATCTGTATATGTCCAATTAACCGATTACAATCTGTGGTAGGACGAACATAACTATCAGGCGTATAGGAAGCAATAATGTCATCTCGCAAGCAAACTGTCAACATCATCTGACCGAAAGAAGCAAAGAACGACCACTTACAAATGTGAATTTTCCAAAGTTTTTATGCAAACTGTCTGTCAGATAAGTTAATAAATTCTCTCACTTCGATTCCAATCTGTCTGTCAAACTCCAGAGGCTACCGTCACTCTGTAAAATCTATCACTTTTTTGGCCAATCACTACACACTATTTTCATGCTTGACATGTTCGTTTTACACATAGACTATTCGTCAATTGTTTCGAACAATACAACACTTCTTCCTCAAGTGCTTTGTCTTCTGTTTTCACAAAGTAGTTGTCACTCCAGTCTAATTGTGATTATATCTTTTTAGGTGCATCAGAGAAAATGTCTCCGACGTTGAAGACAAAATTACTTCCAATTGACAGCGGATCTGTTGTGCTGCGATCTTTTGTGAACATTTACATGCGAGTCATTTTGAATAGTCTTGTAACGTGATTAGTTTATTTTCTGTTTCACTACAGCTCTGCACTGTCCAGAGACCGGGTTAAAAAATACACTTGTAGAAGAACGGGCTAACATTCATCTGTATACTTCTCATCAGCGTCCAGTTAAGAAGAAACTAGAGGCGTTGATTTTGCTAACATCAAGCGAAATAATGCAATAGTTTATAGTTATAGGACTAGCAGTAGATTTCTGATGTAAGTTTAATTCAACCACTTATAGTAAACATACTGTAACATAATTCGAAGGTATTCTCAGCAGAATTGGGTTTGAAAGTTAATGTTTAAAAGGATTCTGCTTGATACAATAGTTTCTTTACATCCACCTCACAACTTTTTCAAGATATGTCAAAATGTTTCACCAGTATGTCCTTGAGACATGAGTTCATTACGTTTTTTGTGTTAAAGAGGTTTACTTAAGAGTTGTCGAGACCGCTATGTGTTGTATAACAGGTAGTTTCGTTTGTGAGTAGTATACTGCTCACAAGTAACATACTACTCATAAGAGACATTCAAGAACTAAAGAGCAAGCCTCAACGCCAGGAAGACGACGGACCAGAAGCAACTTTCGGACTAGTGTTTACGCGCTATGGGGGAAGTGCCACCAGGGTAAATGATAACGTACTGCTACCCAATGTGTGTGAATGCGCCTCAGCCGTGCAACTGAATGTACATGTTCGTTGTCCCGTGTTTAACATGAGGTGTATGAGAGTTCGTGCAGTAAACTAATTTGCATGTCAAGCGTATTTTGCGGTCACAGCATATGGTCACTCGGTTGGTAAGGACGATCAGGTTTTTCAAAGTCTGCAAGATACGTAGACCCATTTTAAAGCGAGGTGACCACAGTGAGGTAGCTAATTTTAGGCTAATCACCATGATGACTTTGGTTGATAGCAATCTGTGCGAGTGCTTCATTATATTTACAATGCTGCCTGATAGTCAATAGGGATTTTGAAGGGGATTTTCATGCATTAACAATTTGCTCCCTGCCTTAAAGAGTGGAGAACACTGGTAATCGTGATCTTCTTTGAAGTACCTGAAACCTTCAAATAATGCTGCTTGCAAAGTGCCATCATTAGGAATAGATATTTCACCACTCGTTTGGCGTACGTCTCACTACAAATACTGTCACTTCAGTGACTCAGTCAACTGTGCATTTTTCTATTAGCGTTATGTGACTAGAAGCATATCACAAAGTTTCACCGTTAGGACCCAATGTATCTTATGACGAAAGAGGAGAAGCTGTAAGGTGATCTGAACGGTTTACATCATTGAGTTTTGGGGGGCCAACCCTCGTTCAACACAAATAAATGTAGAATAAGACATCTTCATTATTTTGGTTGGACATGACAATGAAAAACCTGGTGTCACTCTCCAGGAGAGGAATCTAGGTAGACCGGTTCAAAAACAAAGCCTATCCGCAAAAGTGTCAAAGAAAACGGAGTAAGGGTTTTGATTGGTGGCTGGAATTTTCGATGTGCTTCACCGATTGTGTTTTCAAGTCTGTTCCTCTACATCGTGCGTCTTCATATCAGGTTAGGTATGCAAATTACCGTTCCTATCCCCTAAAGTAAACTACTTTTGTTTAGAAGGCAGAAGGAAAGGCTGCAAAGCGGTTTGTGGTGCTATGTTCACTACGACGTTTAGGTGGGTGGCATGCACCGGGACATTTCTAGTGCACTACACATATACTAGAATAGACCTACCATCAGCATACATCAACCCCCACCAACCTTATCACCATCTGAAAAAATGTATGTCTTTACCTGGCTGGAATGCGCCAAAGCTGCAGCTTCCACTGAGCCGCATAATTAGCATAGAGCAGTCCTTCAGGGTCAGGGAATGAACAATTCGGAACAGCCTTCCACAGAGAGTAGCAACCGCGCTTTTAGTTCCGATGAACCCAAGCGCACATATGACCGTAATGATAATTAATTAATGGTTCATGCAAGTTGAAGAAAATTTTTACATGCAATTGTTATAATTTCATTCAATTCATATAAATTGATCATCACCAACAATTGATCACAGCTGTCACATTCTCATTGATTTTCCAGTCGACCCCTTTCGAAAAGAAGCACTAGACACGAGTTTCGATCTGATTAGAGCTCGTCAGTAGTGCATATCATCGCCACTGCCGGGACTTGAACCACGGACACGCTGTTCATGAGGCAACCGTGTTGACCACTGCGCCATTGACCTCACGTTAGGCACGACCGAATTATCATATGCGAACGCTCGACCACTTTCGCTTGTGAGTAATGATCAGGTTGCCCGATCGCCTCGAGAGGAGACACAGTTACTGTCTGTTAACTCCAATCAATGACTCCTCGACTAGGACTTCTCCCCAAGTTGAAGTAACAAAAGTCATTGACTTGTTGAGCGGTATTTGATTACTGACGATTAGTAGTGATTGAGCGATTACTGATATATGTGGTACAACTGAAAACCATACTATAGAGCCAATCGTTTGACATAACGAATTTCCTATGCATTGCGAATGTAGGCTCATTCCAACTTCGGGATAATATACACTTTTATGAAAATAATCTTATATTACAATATAAGGCATGCCCACGTGATGACCAATTTTGTGCTCATCAATACAATCATGTGGCACCATGTGCAGAGACGAACGAATTGAAGGCGACTCAAACAGACCCACATATATGACATTAAAACATTTGCTGACTTGAAAATAAAAGAGATAAGACAGAACTAATTGTCATTTTCTCCCCTAACTCGTCTGTAAGCCGGGAACAGATGTGATAATTTGATCAGGTCTAAAGATAAATCGATCAAGTTTGTAGTACATAATATGTCTGTCTCACAAGCACGGGTGTAGAATCAGACATAAATGTTTATTACCAATGAACTCCAGCAAGGCAGACTGACCAGTAAATTAGGTTTTCAGTCGGAAAGTTAATAAATTGCAGCTGACGTGTCATGGAAGTTTAGAGAAGTTAATCATCAATCTAATCAAACAGAAATGCTTTAGTACATAAAAACACGCTTCAACAAGGCCGACTGGAAATCAGATAAGAGTGTAAGTGGCAAACGATGGATTCATACTGATCTAGAAGATCAATATCTAAAGAGTTGTTTTCGAACAGTCGGCCGAAACGGAGGAAATGCTAAACTCCAGCTGGTCTTTGCAGCCACTAAAAGCACACCCAAATACCGCTAAGACCAGATCCACATTAATACAACGGAAAGTATCGGTATTATTATGCTGCATTACCTTGTTATAAAACCAGAACTCGGTCTCTTAAACTTGCCCTCCATCATACTGTCTACCATCACAAAAATAACAGGTTGGCTGAACCACTTCAGTGATGTCTGGGATTGGTTGATTTCATTAAGTAAACCGTTCACATTCCCTTATCAATCAAATTACATCAAGCCATAAAATTGTATGGCCCACCCATTTTTCCAGATAAACTTGACCAGGCACATATATATGAAATACTATTTTTTTACATGAGACTGATAAAAGTCACGTTGTAGAAACGACCCATTTTTAGTGTGAAATAAAAAGAGTTGTAGAAATTAGCTGAGAATAACCATGGGAACAATTTGCAGCCAACTCAAGCTGTTATGACATCTGTAAGTCAGCTAACCGATCAACCAATAGCCGATCACCTAACGGTCAGATATGTTGACAACCGGAAGTGCTTCATGATTAACACTACAGCTGCTCGGTTTCTTTTCGGTGTGGACCCGTTGTTATATGAGTCAGCCCCATGCGATTTTGAGTTCATATCGTTTGTTCGGTCCGGGTCAAGTTGAGATACAAACGGGCCAAAGAAAAAAGTTTTACTTTTTCAACCGATGTAAGTGTAACTGTTCAGAACAGTCACATTCCAAAGCTTTTATCAAGGATCCTCCTTCTTTTGTCCACAAACGCACTGGGCAGTGTATATCAACAGTGTGTTACAACCACAGGCAACCCCAGAATAATTTTCAATGTAGAATAAAACATTAAGTATTTTTAACAGATAACTAATTAAACGCGCATTGATGCGGAACAAAAAGCACAGCGAGCGTATTCTTCTTCTTCGCTTGACGTTTTGTAACCAGTTGACTAGCCAACCGGTATAAATAGGAAAAGCAAATGAACCAAAAGATAATTTTTACATCTCTGCCTAGACTTGATTGCGGCTACAAACACGGCTTGCCCAACGTGGTTACAGATATTCCATGAAAATGTCACAACTTTCCTCTAGCAAACCATCCAATAAGCAGCACATCTATTCCCGGCAGCTAATCGTTTTTGAAAACACAATCCTTGCGCATCCAAACTCTGCGTGCCTCACTTATATTCCGATGTATTACGTGTTAGTATTTACATTTTCATTCCGTAGTTAACTGGCTGATTTATACAAATTTAATCAGTCCTGTGCTATCTTACAGAATGTTAGTTGTTCTTAAATTGTCAGGGTGAGAGTGAGAGATAGTAACTGAACTGTAAGTGAATTATAGCTCACATCTGAACTAAAAACTACGTGTTATCAGGGTGGGTGAATAATCATGATAGCATAAACTGGTTCCGAGTTATTTCATGTAAGAACTTCCGAATTCCAAAATTAACGTTTGTTGACAAAAATGTTAGAACACCGTTGCGTACTCAACGAACCGTATGGTCCCACTGCTTAGGCCATCAACAACCGTAAATACGTTCATTACGTCACTGTTTCTCCAAATTTTATAAAATCTCTGAGAAGAAATAATTAGTTCCAATTACTCTGATATATCCGTTGATTTAAATTTCGGCTTTAAATTAGGACATCAGACAGAAGGCGCCTTAATGAGACAGACAGAACGCGAGTAGACATTAACTCAATACCCTGGAAACCGATGTCGCTTGTTAAGTAATTACATTAACTGGACACATAATGTGAACAGTTAATTTCGCCTATGTGATTAAAGGCCAGAGAGTTTAATTGTCCGAAGACGGTTAGTGAGCTTAGCAATGTGTACTCAAAAATTTAAAATAGAGTTGTTAGAATAGGTTACCAAAAAATTATTTCAATCTTCTTTCATTTTATGAAAGATTTATATTTTTTATGAGTATATAAATAGCACGATAAGATTTGAGGCTTGATTTTTAACAATTTAAAGTAAACCATCCGGATGTATTATTTTAGGGAACATTTTAGTGAATATATTTCGGGATGTTAACTGATGACCTAGAAAATGTGTATGATAAAATGTATAAGCTTGGACTGAGCAACGAACAATCAAAGGATCCTGGAATATTCTAGCAAGTATAGAAAAACCAACATAAGTTCATCACTGAACCTAATTTAATTCGGCTTAGAGCATATATGGGGGTTAACGATAATTTTTTATATATTTAGAGGTTTAGAACACTCAGTGTCAGGGCTTTCTTACAAAACTTGTCAAAACAGCAGATTCAAGTATATGGTCTCTGTGAATAGTTTGAAATGTCCATTATTTCGGTAAATATGGCACATACTGATGAGATGTGGAGTTTATATACACATAACATTAAACCTGCATTACCTCATTAGTTTCGGCATCTAGTGTAAAGGTAAGACGTTTTTATTGTGATTCATGAAAAAGCTTACAAGATAGTGTAACTCTTATACAGCTGGGTATGTGGTCACATCAAAAACATCAATCCTCTTTCACGCTGTTTGACTTCGAACCTCAGTGTGCTTTCTGCTCGATCAGGTGTTAGTTTGATGAACAAAGCGATGTTCTCTTCTCACCCTTGTCAGGCGCTCAGCCTTGAGTACTAAAAACTGTTTGAAATGGGAGCGGCAAGCAGAAACTGCAAGTGTTTGATGAGCCGCCTGCTCTGGAGAAAGGTACAAGAATGAGTTCAAAGGTTTTCTTAACGGATTAAATGACAGGACAACCTACGCGCGTGAACGTTTGGCATGATATTTCCTTATACTGTGAGTTTTTCTTTTTATCATTTCATATGCATTCTTTAGTACAATGGATGAAGTTTGCACTTTGATATATTGTCGATACAGAGCGCTGAAGTATTATGAGTGTGTGTATTTGGCCGCATATATTTGTAACCCCAATTCGGGTGAGCATGAGGACAGATATTTTGAACAAGCTGACCACAAAGCTAGGCAAGGCGGTTAAGTTTAAATCAAAAAATTAAACAGGACCGTGTGAACCAGATTCAGTATATGATGCAATGTTTTTACTAGGACCAAATGGATGTCCGTCAAATTCTTGATGGTGGTCTCTGCTAGTGGTACTTTTGTGCCACCATTATTCATTTGCAAAGTGCAACTCGTTAGTCGGAAATCAGTGCATATCAAAAAGTGCAGTCCCACTGGGAAACATGGGAGTAAGTCATTTCGTCAACCATCAGACTACTAACCAGTATGTATCCGCTTAATCCGGTTTCTGCCAGTGGAACTCTATGAATGAATAAATAAGTGGATGATCTTGTGAATGCCCGGATACTTATTTGTGAAAAGTTTACCAGTCCTTACAACTTACCTAAAGCAGCTGTCATAAGTCTAAGAACGGTTATTCAACGAAGCAATGTCAGTGTATCGGAAAACCGTTACTAGTACAGTCCATGTATCTCGGTGAACGTGTTGGTATAAAGTTGGCATAAGGAGAACCTGGCTTACGCTTCCACAGAAAAAAACCTCCGGTAAACAACTCAAAAACAAGTTTGGAAGTAGGGTTTAATAATGAGGAGCAAATTGGTTCACCTACCAAACGTATGAAAACACGTCTATTTAGATGTTTAAGGTTTGTATTTAGAAATAAACTTAAGTGACCGTCATACTGAACAAATGCTGTTGAGCTTCCTGTTAACTAGCAAAAATGGAGACCGTCAACCTACTTTCTTCAAAAGAGGAAATGCAGACAACCACGAGTAAACTGAAAACAGCCGGCTAAGTTTGGCTTTCAAGTCTCTTTATATGTGCAGGCCATGAATGAAGTTGTTTGCTACTCGTTACCATCGCGCTAACGCTTCGGTTGTTCGAATGAATTATTTATGAAATCCGGACTGTAGACGGTTAGCGAAGGCTACAAGAAACCAAACTTACAGATATTACTTATAAACAACGTGGCAAATATCACAAATTGCGAAACCGGATTGCGAAAAATCCAGACTCCATCTGATTTGAACCAGCGACAGGAACAAAATACCTAAACGCAACAAGGGAACTACCAGCTGAACTAGGAAGTCTAGCCGAAAGCTTCAACATTTCATACGTGAAAAAAAATACTAACCCAACCCGCTGTCTCTTAAGGAATCAGCCAAATGATTCACCAGAATGACAGCCGGAACAACATTTCTCAAACAGTATGCGCTGAAGTTTACTTACATTACCGTCTACCATTACAATCATGTTACTGAGCGTAACATCATGATCCGAAATGAGTTGTAAAGAGTTCAAGATGTTTGACGTAGTAAGCACTACAAACAGTTCGTTGGTCACGGATTGTTCGAAGTAGCTCACACACAATTCTATCTATTGTGAAAACATTTGTAAATGTCACTGGCCTTATTCCATGATCGGAATTGTCAGATATTTTTGGAACAGTCTTTCAAAAAGGTCGGATATCTCACGTCTTAAGCAGAAATTATGTTTGGAAATAGCAGTATCTTGACTGGGTTTCCATAGAATTTACATCTGACTATAGCTAAACCAACAACAAACGTGCTCTTAAGGGAAGACCTGAGTAGTTTGTTCCAGTTCGTTCCAAATAAGTTGAATAACGTCAATTAGATGTATTATTACTGCACCTTAGACATATATGGGCAGTTTTCATTGAATTTGTGAGAAACGATCACTGGCACGTATGCATATTGACACCCAATAACAGAGCACAGATTAGTAACCGAATTGTACTTGTCTGTCAAACGTCTCCTATAAAGACTGAAAAAGCATTATTGACTGTACTAAATAAATTATTGTCTGAATAATTTGAAAATACAAATTCACTTGTAAATTGAACGTATATATTGGGATCAAGATCCCACAGAAGCTATCACCAAAATTCCAAGTTAAAATGAATAGCATACACTACTTAATGTAAGCAAAAAGCGGACAGTGCTTCGGAGGAACCAACGTTCAGTTCTACGGCGAGTTTAACAAATTATACACCGCTCACATAAGGTATGTTTTACTTTTCAGGGTCTAGGCCGAGTCTCATTATCACTAGAAAATTGTAACTATTGTGGACATTTCATGTGATCAGATCTAAGGTGAGCAAGTTTGCAAATAGCTTTTTACTGTTTGCGCTTCAAAAGCTGATATTCTACAACAACTAAACCGAAGCGGTTCGCACAAGTCATTGGGAAGTAAGAAACTAGGCCGGTTAGTCGCGCACTCTCAGAGACAATGTAAGTGAAATAAAAAAATATGTAAATCTAGCCTAAATAATCTGAAAGTAATGATAATGAATGCAGATTTTAGAATCGGGTGCTTTTGAAAGGTTAGAGCAACTGTTCGTTATGACTGTGAAATCGAGCCGCTCGACTATATGACGGGGGTCGCACAAGTTAGGTCGATTCTACGACTGTGTTTATACACGACCACACTAGAACAACTGAGGGGTGGAGGAAGAAAAACAGAGTGAACGAGAACGACAGAACGGAGTGCATATTTGTCATGCGACTTTTAATAGGACGCGACAAGTTTGGGAAACTACAAATCAGTCGCACGGTAGAAAGTCCACGCACACGGTCTAAGGACGACGTTGATAAGTTTGGGTGGTATGATAATTAACCTGGCGAGAGACAGCAGCTATATTGTTCGAATAAAACCATTCTGGTAACCAATACTCTGCTTTGTTAGTTAAGATATTGAACTAAATCACAGAACTTTGTACAGTTTGTTAATGCCGTCCACTTTTATACGATGGCAGTTCACTAGTTCGGCGTGTAAAACGTAATATTTATTTCTCTCACAGAAATCTCAACCTATCAGAGATAAAAGCAGCCACTAGAACCGTGAGTAAAGGAGCAAAAGATGTTATCTTATCTCCTTACTCTTGTAGAGTCTTAGACTTTTCTGTCCTTAGGTGATATACTTAATTTCTCATAAGCTGAAGTCGATCGACCGTTTAAGATTAGCCCGCAAAATAACGAGTATCCATCATAACCGCGAAAAAGAATGACGGATGTTCCCCATTGGCACTTGATTACAGTGACCACCAATGAATCAGGGTACAGATGTTTCGAACTTGTTCGGTTAAGTCGACACCAGGAAAATGAGGGACTCGAATCTACCACCCTTGGTTAAATGTCAAAATGGTAGGACATAATAGACCAGCAGTCCGAACTTTTGTCCATATAATAATGAGATCGCGGTTACTGAAGTTGCTGGGAGGCATGTGAAAGGCAATCGTTATAAGCGACTGACTTCGGTGTTTGAGAAACAGGATAGAAATAAATAAGGTAAATTATTATTGCATCTTCTTGTGACCTCAGTTATCACTGATCCCTAGCCTGACGGATAAATATCTAAACTAACTGATGTTTAAACACAGGTCGTGGGTTCTGTTTGTCGGTTTTCATGGTCTTAGTGCGGTCAAAAATGGTTGAAACAGATGTCTGATGAGTATTCGGGGATTTTGAACATCACCCACAATTGACAGCAGCTGTCGCATTCCCATAGACTATCCAGTCAGCCCCTTTCGAAAAGAAGCACTAGACTCGAGTTTCGCTCTCATTAGAGCTCGTCAGTTGTGCATATCATCGCCACTGCTGGGACTTGAACCACAGCTTGAATCATAGCTCTGTCAATGGCCACTGGGTCTGTTTATTTTCAAAATATGTTCGCATTATTAATCCTACTGCATATATTAATAGATGCTTCGGAGTATGTCACTAGGACTCGGCGAGATAATCCAAACCAGAGGTAGCATCGTATGTTGTTGGAACCAACGTGCTCTAACGAAGAGGACTTAGTTACGACTTTCCAACGTAAACACTGTGTTCGGAGTAGGTAAAACTTTTGGCCTTTATATACACAGTCTGTCTCATATGAATGTGAGAAACAAGGATAATGGCACCCTGGGATGCATGGTGTGTACTCTGTATAAGTGGCGTCAGTTCCACTTGGGTTGAGGCAAGTGGAAAAGCCAAGATAGACTAACGTTTGTTTCGCCGAAACAAAATTATACCGTTTGAAGACATGAAGCAAAATCTTTAAAATCTAGTCACGCCAAATATAAACCTACTTTTTTGCTTTTGCTCAGCTTGCTAAGCAAACATAGTTTGAGATATTAGTTTCATGAGCTGCGAGCAAATGAAACCAGTGCAGTCGTACATAGTTCACTTAAAAAAGCACCTCCTCATAAAGTTTCATTGTAATGCCTGTATGCTGGTCTGAAATACGTTCAGGTGTGTTATTCTTGTTAAATTCCTAGCTCATGAGTATTTACAGTTATGTTTATACAATTTTTTTAAATATTGTCTTTTTATCACTGAGCTTTATTTTGTCCTCATGGCTTATCTGTAATACGTTGAAACTTTTCATGGATTCTGACGTACTGCAAGTTTGCAGCAACTCACTGTCAACGTAAATGGTGCTGTTAGATTCAAAGACAAGAAGCCATAATAAGCAAAATAGTTGTGACATATTGAGTTGTCCTGGTTACACTAATTGTCGACGACAAATCTCCAACTGCTAAACTATGTGTCGATTATTTTAGCGGTTGATGGCTATATTAGTAAAACGTATGTATTTCAAGGAATCGTTCACCAACTCACTGCAATAAAGTGTATCCATTTTTCAAACGTTTTACACATCAAGCAGCAGGTCTAACGATGTAATGTTAGAAAAACTCTTGGTCTACTACTTTCCTAACGTCTTAATTGAAGATATACAACGTGGGTGTTCATAAGCACAAATTCGTTATTTGTGTCAGGTTCACTCATTGTTTTCCTACGTGACACATTAGGCGGATGCCATACAGATCGTTATCAAGGTCAAAAAGATTCGAATTACTGAAACAAAATCCGATTGTAATGTACACTTTCTTCCGTGACTAACGTTTTACTTACATTGCAATTTCATCTGCTTCAGACTGGTTAAGACTGTAGAGCAAAACGAATTACAAAACGACAAAGCCGATGCCGTATTATCTTATATAGTTAGCAAACTACGTGTGGTTGGAAACGGTAGGAAAAACCTTCTTTCAACAAACCGTCTTTCCTGTGAGCATTGACAGAAATGAGACAACAATGAAGACAAGTACCAGCTTCGTTTTATGCCCTATTGATTGAATACACATAACTCAAAACACAAACGTCTGTTCCTAGTTTGTCAACTGGGCTGCAAGTACTTGTAAGACAGTTTTCAGTTTCAGTCTCGGTCCAATATCTATGTCATCTAGCATGTCGAAAGATGTGTTACTTCGACCTGCTTCAGTTTTCGACTCCGAAAGCGAAGATCGAAAAACTTTGGTCATCATAAGTAAAATTTTGTAATATTTTGTTGATTCGTTTCGTCCTCATTAGGTTTACGTTTGATGTTTCCATACCGCCAGCACTTGTGTAGTCAGGTGAGTTTGACTTAACCATTTATAGCAGAAACCCACCAGGTGAGTTGAGTTTTCAGCTGAAAACCTGACGGCCGTGTGTTCGAAACACCTTTCGGTCACGCTAACCGTTCCTGACCACGGCGTTCAAGTAAGGGCAACGACTATCACAAAATGTTGAGTTTCGAATGATGTATCGTACGATTTGCATGCCTGTATGATTCGAACCAATGTTGAGTGTTATCCAGACGATAAATCACGGGGTTCTTCTAGGATCATTTATGTCATTTGTGGACTACTCGTAGCTTGGTAGTCAATTGTACGTTTTTACTTCTCCAATTCCATAAGGTAATTTCACAAACATCTGCGCAAAACACCTTCATTAGTGGCCAGAATACATATGGTGTATTATGAGAGCACACCGTACAATATAGTAGCACACCGAAATGAAAGTTATAATAAATTGGACTTGGTTGTGATGCACTTGAGTTCCATTCGCTGTGTTTTACTGTCAAAACGAAGAAATGTATTCGCATCATATGTGCCAACACAGTGGGTTTGTTAATCAGTAGTGCCATGTGCACAGCTCTCCAGTGAACATTTTTCAGGATTACACATAATAAATACTCGGTTTTATAATCAAAGAATTCAAAGTTTCGGTGAGCAGAAAAACATAGCTTTTGCTCAAAAATTACCAAGTTATTGAACTTGCTCGCTTTTTAATTTGAAAAGTTTAATCACCGTGAAAACAAATAAAACCGACATGCAATCTGCTTGCTTCGAAGTAGTTCTATTAGGCCCGCACTCGTGCAAAATCACATTAGTCATTGATCTCCAACTGTTTTGTTACTGTCATGGAAAATTCATGTGTATTCCTCCGCTCAGTAAATTTTCTTCGACTGCACACATACAAGCACAACTTTGAAATTATTCAGTCGATGAGTTATGTTCAACCATAGACTAGAAACAGAATAACTTACCAACTTGGAAAAATCGATAAACTGCCTGAAAACCTCTGTGGGAGAGTGTAGAATCACTACGAAATCGCAGCCACATGTACGGACCGCTGGACTGAAGTCCCTCACCCACGTTCGGTAATTGACGTCCACAATAACGACCCAAAAGTGGAGAGAATCCAAACGCTCCGTCGCGAACTTCTAAAAAATCGCAAGTACAATGTGGTTCTTTCTCTAGTTCCCAGAGTCCACGAAAATTCAACAGGATACGATGATCTTTTGATGGGGCTGTGTTGCATATGAAAAAAGGAACACATGCGCTTGAGTTGTCTTTACAAAGTGACATATTGCATGCAAGCAACTTTGTACGAATGCACCTGGGATTATTCGTGATGAGTTCAAGTAAAAATTCGTAACAATAGTCGTGAAAAGATATATCATCATTGGACCATAAATTGTTTGCTTCTGATTAGCGGCAGTGCTGGTCAGTGCACTGAAATACTAGTTGAGGTCATTGTTTTTTAAACGTTTGAGTAAGTTGCGCGGTCACGTGGCGCATTAGGTCATTTTTTAGGGAGAGAAAACAAACAGGAGTTACTCAAGAAGGTATATATGAGGTAAGTCAGCTCTAATACACTGATAGTACAGATAAGCCCTATTGAGATTTTGAGCATTCAGTATTTCAAGTGCGGTTATTTCTATTGTGGCCAATGCAAGAGAGCTGCACTACGAAATAAATCCAAAAAAGACAAGAGTGTATCAACTAAGCAAATTAATTCCGGTTTGTAGCAATCAGCTAAGCGAGATCGCACGTCACGGTGTTTTGTCCACCGTATACTGGAAAGCACTGATGAAAAATTGTGCTATCGATCGACTATATCTTGTATGTAGGGTTGACAGGCAAACAGTCTACGAACCGGTGTTAAATTCACCTAGCTTTTCGATAGCTAAAGCAAGCTTACATTGAGCAGCTTGACGATAAACGTGCTAATAGCACTGGAATATTGTTTGTTTTGATTACCCAATAGTGCTGAAAATAGTTGACAGCGAACAGAGTGTCCCGGCTCATAAACGTCTCAGTAAGCAGTCAGTATATCCAACGATGATCAGAAATTTTGTCCGGACGTTCCTGATATTTTAACGATGGTATTGGCATGACCCTGATGTAAATAGTTAAGGAACCCAATGGCTGGCGTTTACTTACCTAGAGTGGATTATCGAAAATATTTGCCCTTTTTTATTACACTGGATCGATTTTGTTCTGTTAATTGCGTCATCAGAAGTAATCTTCTAGCTCAGTATTGCTCCAAATCCTGTCGCCTTCGCTTTATGAATTACATTTGCTGAACGAGACAGAGCTCTGTCCTGGTCCGAGCTTATGTGAAAATTCCGTGTTAATACTTAGCTAGCTTGTATATGTCCAGAGTCCAACTGAGTTTCTCCTGTGCTCTTCCCAGTATGTTGACTATCTAAAAAATCAACTTCTAGACTTCGAATGTATTCAATTCAGGTGAGCTTGTGCAATCTTTGCTTGCATAAAATGGTGTTGACAGTACTCCTAGGACACTGGACCCTGTCCGACAGAAAAGCGGTTCAGATAAACATAAAGCCGTGCATTAAGACAATGAAAATCAGCAAAAGGGCGTCATTATCTGCTAAACGTGTTATGGCTTCAATGAGGAATAAGCTGTTTTATTTATATCTGTATGTTTTTATCAAGTTCCCAGTAGTTGTCTGAAGAAAATGTATTGATACTGATGAGAAATGTGACTTCAGACCATTTTAAAACTTGATACTGCTAGGTTAAGAACCAATGTGTGGATTATGATTTTTGAATTTTCTCCTAGCAGGTGCTTCGCCTTTCTTTTCAGAGGAAACGTTACAGTACCATGAATTTAAATGAGTGTAATCTCCAAAGGTTAATCTTAAATGACTGCTTATTAGTTTCCTTGGCTATTGCGCATCCTTCTTCTTATAAGCTGAAATCAATCACTCGTTTTGTAGTTGGTCTGCAGACGGACAACTATCCAGGACAGCCCCAGAAAATGATGAGAAGGGTTTTGGTGAACAGTTGGTCGCAATGTCCGTCAGAGAATTGGCGGGCAGTTGTTTCGACCTAATTGGGCCTGATCAGCGCCACGCATGCCGGTGAATCAAAACCGCAGCCGGTTGCAGTCTAAGCATTAATTTAGTCGATCAAGGGGTCACGGTCAATCGAATTGTAATATAGTGTGTGAATTAGTTTCCTAATTCCAGTTTATGAACGAAGGGAAGTTCAACAGCCAAGAAGATTAATTTATATCACCTAATACAACCCTGGTGTGTAACCTTGTTGTAAATGCACTGGTCTATGCATTTATCCGTGGGGCTGATATCTTATTAAAACAGTTCATGGGAGTCTTTTAGAATTTGTATTAACCTGTGACTCTTAAACATTGGACACGTTGTTTTCTCAAGTAACCTTTTTCCATTCTAATGTACAAAGTTCCTGTAAAGCAGTTTCACTTTTTTCATTTACAGATAACGATTTTGTACAAACGTTCTCTACTCTGTGAACAAGAAACTATTTTTATCCGTGCATTATATCTGCTGTATTTCCGCATTAGTAAGACGCTCGTATTTCTCATCGACTGTGCTGTTTAATCAAGGAACTTTGGGCTGACCGGTTACAAACAAACAAAACTAACAATGTCATTCAATACTTGGACAAAATTGAACACAACTGAAAAAAATGTGCAATATGAAAAGTTTGTTGCTTTTTTCATCTGGTTGTTTTATAAAAAAGCATCGTATATTACTTTCTCACTTGTCAGCGCAAGTAGATCGAATCATAAATGCGTTTGTTACTATGAAACATATATTGCTGATTTTTCGGTTATATATGTTCTGGGAAAACTGGTTTTATTTAACGTTTACTTCCCGTAGTTTGTTCGCTAAAATTCAGTTATTAAAGTTTTCATCGATCAAACTTGAAGAAGTGAACTTCACACAAAGAACCAGAGGGATGAATATCAAAATTATAAGTAGAACGACGCATTGCCAATAACATATTACCGAATTTCGCGTTGTGTGGATTATGTGGGTGAATTGAGGGCGGCTCTATAACAAGAACGGTGTAGCCTAAACTGAACTACGACCAACAGGATTGGCAAACGCATATTAGAAGGGTTCATAAGATCAGAGGATAGGGCATTCCCTACTTATGTATGTCGTCCATGTTTCTCCAAAGTTTGACGATAACATTCCACGAATGCAAACACTCCCACTACTCTGTATACGATATTGTGCCAAATAACGTGTCGCAGCATTTTGATCGCAAAAATGGGTAAGCTCTGTTTAAGTGGAAAATAACTATTGATAAAACCTCAGTGATAATCTATTGTCGACTACGTAAAACTATCCTTTGTGTGCACTTGGTTTCCTTCTACCAACTGCGTACGAACAATTTCCCCGCCCAAACTATTATCCAAAAGTTCAATGCACTTCACCGACCATTGGAACGCATACCCAGTTAGAACTGGTTGACAAAAACATAAACTTGCCAGACGCATGGAAAATAACCCGGTGAATCTTGCGCTTTGAACGTGTGTTGGACTTCCATATTCCCCCACACATTACTGAAGCAGAGCTGACAAGTTCACACTCCCGCACATAATCTTACGGATAACGACGTTCTAAAGTTCCGTCTTAAAACCCCTTATGACGTCTCTTCCAAAAACAGAGTCATAACAGCAGTGGTTTAATTACGGGACCGGATTAATAACCAACAAGTTTAGTTAATAACTGTATTTCTGGGGGTATTCGTGTGAACAGCCGACTTTTCTGCATCCTCAGATGGAACATTTATAAAATCTCTAAAAATGACCTCTCTTTAATAGGAAATAGTCAGACTGACGACACTTTAATAGCACTAGGATAAAAACAAGTCTCTTCCGGTCGGTAAATGATGAACATATCCGAAAACAGTACTTGTGGTCAATTAAGCAAGATTACTGCAGATCTACAGACAGAAGATGTTTGGACTCATTGTCCAATGAAATGCCGTTTTTGACGGTTTGAAGGTCAGCAGCAGCTTCTGGTAGAGTTGTGCGTCCCTGTGGTCGATATCTCATTGTTCTGATATCAGGACTTGGAGATGCGAAGGCACTCGGATTCCTCAAAGGAGTCACACTCACCTCAGACCTTATCATGCCAACCGACGTAGTTCGCTAACGGCATTTCTAAATTTACCAGTAAACACTGAACCATCTGCTCAACAGTTCAGAGGTGTTCCAACTAAACTGCACAAAAAGTTTCATCTTGCTGACATCACCAGTCCACGCAATCCACCCTTGTTTTAGTGGTCACAAGGTACGTCCATAGGATTCTATTCATTTGGGCCTCATAGTCAGCGGCAGTTTAGGTCCTCTCGGTGAAAATGTACAGCTGTGATGATGTGCATCTCTCTCATTTTGTCCAGACAATTACTTCGGAAACAGGGACAGTTTGCTGACAGACAGTGTTCGTTTACACATCCATGACTTCCTCCTGAGGAAATCCACCTACCGCGGCCAATCATAAAACGAAATAACAATCTAATTGCGAAGTAATAAGTTGACGTGCGATATTTCAAAAACCTTACTGTTTTTATGAAAAATTCATCTCTTAAAGAACACTGTCGTGTCCCTATTACCAGGTCCAGTATGAACATTTTTCAAACACTTTTGGTTTTAGCTTCGTCATAAACTTGTGTGGTTGCAACCGACCTATTACTCTATACATGCCAGGAGTATCGGTAAGGCGCTTTCTTCGACAATCAGAGTGAGACGAATGAAGGGCAGCTTACTCAAGACGGGTTATAACAGGAAGTATTCGAAGATGCAGTGTATCCGCAAAAAAGCAGATAAACACGGAAAATGTTTCGGTGATGGTGACCTACTCTCTTCCCAACAAAGAAGAGCATCATCGCATCAACAACCAAGTACCTGGTCAGATTGGACGGTGATTATACCAGCACATATGGCGGCAGGATTAGAAAAAGCGTCATAGGAAGTAACAGCAGCGCCATTCAAAACCACGGCTAATGTGTAACCGGCTTGATTTCATGTGTCAGCTTCACGTACAGTTCATAGGCTTCTCAGATCATGGTTGGATTAATCTGAGCAAGAACACCTAGAGTCGCGTGCGAGAAACGTCAAAATGAAGCACTGAGAGGTCAGATTGGAATTTGATAAGTGCGCTCTACATGCTTCCTGTTACAGATCATGTGCTGGCTATGTCGTATAGTTTTTTGACAACAATTTTGCAATCTCTTGGATAAACTCCTTAAGAATAAACTGATAACCATTGAGCTGTCGTCAACCCGATTTACAGCTAGTTCGTCTGACTGTGAACAAAAAGTGACATTCTGTGACGTAGAACAGTAGAACATTTGATTATATAAGGAGTTTGATGCGGTTGTGTGCAAATTCCACACTTCTTATGTAACTGAGATCGTTCAGAAAAAATGATAGAAAAAAATTGTTTCCATGGTTGCCTTGTTTCTACAGCTAGTGAAAATGAACTGCCCGAGATCGGAACTCATTTCACTTGCTTTTGTGCATATAATTCACAAATGACCAAGACTTTAGCAATTCCTTAAATTGTCAGGCACTCCCTTTGGAAAAGTAGCACCAGAGTAAGGTTTTGTTCATGTTAAAACTTGACTACCATGTATATATTTGTCATGACCGGGATTCGAACTCCAGCCACGCCTTTATGACTAAACCGTATCACTCACTGCTTCAGTTACCTCATGGCCAAATTCTCACATGAAAGCGGTGAACCAGCTCTGCCTGTAATTAACGCTCAGGTTGTCCGAGTTTTCCAAGGAGACGCAATGGTTGCCTTGTTAACTCCAATCAAAGTGCGGGCAAATTTTTTCGTTTGAAGTGAACCTAAGCCCTACTAACCTTGCGTAGTGTGTAAAATTTCTGGGTGTCATCATAGATAAGCACTGGTGTCATCAAAATGCTTGATAACTTTGGAATGAATAAGGTGAACGACAACACTCTCAGACTAATCCATTTTATAATGTCGACAAACGATAAAATTCCAACCTTTTTGGCGGTTGAGGTTGGGTTCTTGGGTGAATTTAAGAAACAAGCCAACTTATTGAGTTTTTCTAGTCACGCTCAGCGATCTACTCAGCCGAGGGCTTTAGTTAAATCTAGAAAGACTACATCGATGGGTGATTTTTTATCACGGCCAAGTTATGTTGTGCAATTAGTAAATTACGGCTACAGGAGCATCCCTCTGAGTACTATGTTGTGGTTTAGTAAGATATGTTGGCATAGCTGCGTTTACTGCGACAGAATCATCAGGTAAGTTCCAAACTGCTTCAAAAACAGTGCAAAAATCATAATTCTATGGAGCACTGAGTCACATCTGCATCTGATCAGAGGTTCTGTCCAGTAACCAAGTCGATAACTGCCCTGGTTTTGAGGTACGAAATTGATTGTTACGAGTGCAATAATTAATTAATGGGCCGGATGCCACACTGGTTTGTTGACTTCATTAGTTACCACTATATCAGACAATCAGAATGACAGTAATCAATTACTGACCTATAATGGCTATATAATGGATAAGCGGTTAATTATTTACACAAACTACACCCACCAGAAATTATTTTTATACACTGCATATCATGTGGAAAAAAGTCCGGGTAATTAGGTGTCTGAAACCGGTACTCTTTGCTCCGCTTCTGAGTTCTACCAAAAAGACTGGAAACCATCGGCGAAGTTGGATGATCTTTAGAGCCTGTAGGTGGTGCGTTGATAATCGCGGATTGTACAAATCCGGCGCATCTTGGATCCTGATCACTAGGCGTCTCCACATCGGGGACATCTCGTCTTCGTCGACGTTTCCACCTCTGCACGTCCTCAAGTCGAAGTGATTGTGGACTTCTGTGATCGTTGTTTGTCCGTAGTCTGGCTGTGAGATTGGTTGTCTGAAGAGAAGTGAACAAGGATGGATGTGCTTGCTGTGGATGATCTCGAGCAACAGCGGCTGGCCGAGGTTGGATACAAATCAGCATACCGTAAAAAATGACTCTTGTCCAACCGCTATTGTCCAGAGATATTTTGAACATGCTGGATAATCGAACGAGGACTGACAAAAAACCGGTTGTGTTCATTACGAACTGTATAGGCCTGTTTGGACTGTGCGTGTATGTGTGAGCAAGGATACAAGGCACCACGGACGAACAAGGAGAGACGTAGATTGGCACATTGGGTTATCTGTGAAATGAAACGAGATGATACACAATAATACTGACTTATTAACATGATAATAAAATTGTTTAGTTTAAAAAGACATTACAGCCGATCCATCCAACGACTCAATCATTTGGACAATCTAGAGTAGTTCACTGTTCAGTTGGCATTTCAGTGTTTGTCTTGTGTCTGTATAGTGTTTGGAAAAACCAGAGCCTGCCAAATTATGTAACTAGGAGTTCAGCATGTTTGCGGCGTTCGTAAATCATCTCAGAAAGAAGGTTTGCATTGTTGGTTTAAAGAATTCCATAAAAATACCGTACCTGAACTGTAACCCCAGATCTGTTATACATCGATAGTCAGTTTCCTTGTTTACAATTTTCACTTTTTCAAACCTAAGTTCGACTCTTTCACGTGTACCAGTTGTGAATGTTTTGCTGAAAATGACTGCACTCTGACGTCATCACGACTGAACAAACTGGAAACTGAATTGAAACGCTGAAGCCTTGACTTCCGATTATGGATTTCGTAGGCATAGTATGCATAGCGTCACTCCTTGACTGTTGAGTCAGGTTATGTGCATGAGATTGTCTAACTCTTATCCGTGGGGCAATCTCATTAATCCACTGCTGTAGTTCTTTGTTAATGTTTTTTAAATATTTGCTGGATAAAGCCCTGGACTAAACGTGATGCTTGCATTGATTGTCACTTAGGATCTTCAAAATGGGATCCCCAAAATGTATCACTGAAACCATTTCTTCTGCCAGTAGCTTACTCAACTGTTATTCGTCGAACTACTAAAGATTTCTGACTAATTCCAGAATATTACACGATGAGACACTTAGGTGTGACATTTTTCTTTGGTCTGCTTTTGTTCTCCAGTGTACGACACCTCATGTTTTAGAGGTCAGGATAAAATACTATCTCATTGAATTTTGATAAACGTTCGGGTTGCCACCACCCTGGTCTTCATACTTTGCAGCGCTATTCCTACTGGTGTAAAACCTTCTTCTGAGATTGTTCACAAGTCTCAGGAAGTTATCGTTCCGATATATGTTGGAATTGATAGTAGCTTCCTAAACGGTTGAAACACACTTCTTATGTGTCAGTGATATGCTCTGATGTGAAACATTATTTTTCGAGGTTGCCTTATTGGTAAATGTCGGCTCTACAGATGTTGAACGGGACAATCGCACAAAGCAATGTAACGATATTTTCTGTTACACACTTTAGTAAACAGTGTTAACAACACATTTTTGCAGACGATTACCATTGATGAACGTGGTTCACAATACTGATTAGATTTCATATTTCTTCGCAGTTGCTGTAAATTTCCAACTGAAATGTTTTAGAGTTAACTGATCGTCATTAATCGGACCCATTAAACAGGAAACTTTGGCCATTTCGTGTGGTTTTCATTTCTGTTAAATCTCTCTGTTTCTCTATATCAATTAAATATCGTGGCGAGAAGCTGAAGGGTTATTGAGATTGTTATGAAGACCATTGTCTGTACCATAACCTCACGGTGAATACAAACAAGCGAGTCATAAAGCCTTGACTAATAAGAAGACCGTCAAACGATAGACCAGAATACGTCCGCGAACAAGGCAAACCAGTCAACTTGATTCAGCGAATATACATTTGGTTACATAATACGTGCTTTTAAGGTTTTCACCCAGATACCACACGAAAAGTGAAATTAAAACCTGTAAGTCAAGCTAACATGGTAACATCCGAATATCTCTAAAATGATTTTGATATCCAGTAAACGTTGCAAATTTTCGCTATAAGAAAATAAATGCTATGATGAATGTGTTTCTGATTCCGCAGCATCCGGCAGTAAACGTAAAAGACAGTTGATTTGTAATGTAAGGTTTCGGATCAAGTAGCCAAAGAACGTAAATATTTCATAATTTATTACCAAATTTGTTAATTATCCGGAAGAATCAATAAGTCTACACAGAATGAAGTTCAAAAGAGAAGTCTGCTCAGTTTCGTTCTTGGGGTTATGATAAAAGACAACCCGAGAAAAAAAATTGATTTTCCGCGCACTGGTTGGTTCCTTTTCTACACCACCATCTTGGAAAATAGTAAAAAGGTCGGACATTAACCAAACTGTTTGAACTCAGAAGTGAGATGACACACTGAGAATTTTTTCACGTTTTGTACATCAGATTGAAGCAGATGATTACGATAAAAGTGTAGAACTGGGAGTAATATTTACTGAAGAGACATCTTCGAAATACATACCGTATATATGCTTATATTGAGCATTGTTCAATTTTCAAAGTTTTAATTTTCTGTTCCCAGAAGTTTACAATTATTGCATCTAAACATTGAATGATCAGGCGAAATATTTCCGGAATTTTGGGTCGTCAACTACGAAAGTCGGCAACCACCGTCTTATATTCTTCTGTTCTGGACTTTATGCTCAGTTTTTCCATAAAATGCTTGGTGACACTTTTCTATCCGTTAATCATGGTACTTAGTCCGTATAACCTCTTTCTGTGCAAACTTGTTAGTTGCTCAAAGCATTCATTGATAGACCGCCCTTCTACCCCTCATTCAACATGATGCCTTTGTACTTAGCTCACAAGTTTAAACTAACTGAGAAGCACTTACTTACATGTTACACAACATCAATATTTCCATTTCATCGAAAATACTTTTTGTTTTATCTCTCGAAAATATCTGCGAACATCCTGTTGTTAGTTACAGCCTTGTCGACTGAAATCGACTCAAGTTTAAATGAACAAAACAAGATGTCAATATGAAATAAATAAATAAGTCTTATTTTGAAAACTTGGTAAACAAGTAAAAACGTTTTCGTTACTTTTCCGATTGGAAATATTTTCCTCAACGCACTGCTTAATTGAAAAAGTTATAACATGTTCATATCGGCCCAGTACCTTCAAGGACTGCCGGGAACACTATTTCGTGTCGGCCATTTTGGTAAAAGTGTCCACTGGATAAGTAACCGATTAATTACATTGAGACTCATGTAAGACGTGAACCTCAGGCACCGCGCAAGAGTCCAGACGTTCCGCGTGGGCTCGTAGACAGTTTATGCTGATGTGCTACCAACATATTTACAGTCAGCACCCGAGCCCAGGCACGCATGTACACACATACACACACGTAAGTACGCTAAACAATACCTATGGCGATACCCACACGGTTTTGCTACAGACCACCTGGTTAGGAGCTTGATGAGTTTATTTTATCTAACTTCATGGAACTGGTCGTAGTTAAGTTCAAACAAACAGAACAAACCAGTCAGGCAAATAGTAGCTCTCATATCGATATGTTATTCAGTGATTGATTTTCGAAATGTAGTTCTCAGAGTACAAAACGATGTAGCGAACACGGTCATCTGTAAAGCCGTTACCTATTGAAACGACAACGATATTTAAGATGTCCTTCACACAGCAAACAATGAAGAGTACACCAGATGCTCCTTATCATTGTTTGTACAGACGTTTGACTTTTAATTCATGTTCTTAAAAACTGAGTTTCTGCTAATAAGGATGTAGCTCTCAGGTACACTAGTGTATGCACAGCTAACGCGCTGCAGTACTAGAGACTATAAAATATTCAACAGACTGCGTAACTCCAAACATTTAGAAGTGCAATATTCTGCTTTTTCTCAAAAGTGTTCCATTGTGAACCATCAAGTAGCAGAGCTGATTTCCCTCCTGTGCACTCCGTATCTGGCTAGAGACCACACGTAGTGAGCTCGAACTATCACGAGGTGTGGTTTTTTTCTCTGCAATAGGGTTTGCTTGAAAAAACTTTGTTCGACGGATGGAGCATTTTGTAAAATGAAGGTTGACGATTTCATACCTTTGAAAGCCAGTCGTACGTTTGGATAACCGAAGACGAAACAGTAAAATTCCCTTATGTGTTGATGTCACCTGATGTTCGCACTTGCTGTGTAAATCATCCCCTATATTCTGCACTTCATATGTTATGAATCAATAAAATTACGAAGAAAATATCTTAGTACATTGTTTTGACCGTAGTTGCAAATTTTTTCTTTTTCTTGGAAGTACCGTTCACAAGTTACTTTTTCGTTATAACCTGGAGACATCCGTTGAACGGGGCAATTTAGTTAAGTTGCTAGGCTTGCTAACTGAACAGCAGATGAACAGTGTAGTGTTATTGATCAAGAGGAATCATAGCAAGCAAATCACTAAACTTACAGTCTATTATTTAATTGCTATGAGCACTACACAGGAGAATAAATCGACCTCTGGATGCTCAGATACTTACACCCCCAACCTGGTTGCAAACCCAGATGCCATGTTCGATAAAAACCCGAGCATCGCGGAACCGGAATTCAATCACAAAGAACATAGATGCTTGCAACAACTCACTTGGTGAGTGTCAAAACACATGTTCCGTGTGACAAACAGATGCATTCCGTAACCCTCCCCGATGTTGTCCACCAGGCGTACGAACTTTGTCATGTTTAGTTATAAGCTGTCCGTGTTAACAGTTCACCAGCCTGAGTAAACCAACGTAATTCAGCAAGGCAATATTGATGACCAGCGCTCATTTGTGTACGTTTACCACGATTTAACGTATTTCTCACACTGTATGTATTTCGACATCGTACAAATTAGGACCATCACCAATCACAATTCACAGTTCCATGCGAGAGAGTAAGGTGAGGTAATGTGGACTAAAGATGCGACACAGCTGTTTTATCTGCACTGAAGCCATGCACAACAAACAGTATATACGCATCAGTGCCGACCCATGGATAGGAAGTCTGAGGATTCTCTGAACACATAACTTTGCGTTCAGGTTAAGCAGAACAATGCAGAGAATGATCGGACGATCGACACTTTTCGATTGTTCTGCCAGGATTGCGCGGCTATTTGAAAGACAAGTGTACGTCGAATAATAACGATCTGGGTAGGTAAATACAGTTACAACAATATACGTCTGTTTTTCTGGCATTACTGCTATTATTACTGGTGTGTAGAAACGAAACCGGAAGTAAGTTATCACTGGAACTGTTGTTATAAATACAATAGTGAATGACCACATTGTGTACATCATGCAGTCCGGTAATTGACGATTACTGACAGCTCTATATGTGAAGAGAGATTCCACGTTAAACTAGTCTGTTAACCAGTCACTCCATCAACAACCCAATAAACCATCCATTTTGAGATGGGCAGCATACATGATTGATTTTAAGGATTTTGGCCCACACTTACGATACAGTCACAAGAATTAAGGTGGGAACTTGAATTCGTTTAAGCTGGCATACGTCTCTGTGTGGATTTCAGTTAATTGTACGGCTTCTAAATACGAGAAGCACGTATTATTTCAGTGTGTTACACCTTGATGTTTCAGAAGAAACCAAGTAATAGAAAGCACTGTGAACTTGTTAAAATCACATATAGTTGATAAGTAACTACATTTCTTTGCACCAGTTTATGTCAGACGTTTGATAACAGTTTAGAACACTTTTTAATGTTGAGAATCTGTTCAGTATAAACCGTTCATCAGACAAAAATTGGTTGCAACTTTTTCATTCATATGGTAATTTTAGCCGGCGTTTTTCTGAAATTTCAACTGCATTTGAGTTTATTTCTTGTTAGAGTTCGTTCGTGCTATGCTGGTCAACACGGTTGCACAACGAAAGTGCCTACAATATGCTGATAAATTCCAACAAGAAGGAAACTCCAGTGTAGTTATTCTACCTGAAATTGACCTTCTGAAACATCAGTCTAAGTGCGAAAACTAAGATTAACTGAGAACAACAAGTAATTTATGAAAATAATCAGAAATTAATTATTGTAAGTTGTGGGCTAGCGCTACGTTTCAACTTTTATGTGAACTCCAGGTGAAACTGTTTCCATGAGAAGATTCAAGAATTTGTTTTATAAATGGGGCACCTAAACTTTGACTTCCACTTTCCGCGGAAGTTAGACGAAATGTTTCTGCGGGGTACATGGTTTCCAATATATCCAAAGCAGTCGGTAAGTGCGAAATGAATTCAGATATTCTTCTGCAAGACATACAGTAGGATAATCTGCTCAATTTCAAACGTAAACCTGCATAGAGAGGTGACCGGGTCTTTCGCGCTTCTGTAAGACATTTGTGCGAATTAACTTATCAGCAGTAAACAAAATACTCGGACAGATGACTTTTAGGAATGAAATACGGCGCATCACGTTTGACAACCGATTTACCTCGCCTAAGAAATGACCAGTAAGAATTGACTTGTGGAGGTGAGGCCCAAATTAATCTACAGCACCCAGTTTGATAGGAGTGGCAGACTGTTGGTAAAAGTGAGTGAACCATTCTAACAGTTGCTCGTTCAAAACCGATAAAATGTTTGACAACCAAGGATACTAGGCACAGTGACAGGCCTACTCAGATATATACTGATGAATTCGGGGCAGAACTGTTACAACCAGCAATTCAGTGTACGGATACGTATTTTATTATTTCGCCCAAAAGAACCGTCGAAATCTAAGTGGAAAAACTGGAAATGTTTTGATCATCACATAGTAGTCTGAAACGCAGTGTTATTATGATTACTATTTTCCGGTTTCGAATTTCATACTATCCAAATGGATAAGTCTATACAGATCACTTCGAAAATTCTGCCAGTTTTTTGTTCAATCTTATTGACGCTTCAAACGCCTGACTAGATTGACCTTGTACTTGTCTACATACCTTGACTTTAAGAGGACGGATGTATGGTGAGTTTGATAAATAAACTTAGCAGCTTCATTTATGATGCTTTGTTTTGATGTTTCCACGAAACACAATCATTCCTCAAGAATTGGTCAGTGAGTTACAGTCTTGTCATCAGCTGTATGTCATGATATGATGATGATTAAAAAAGTAGACATCAGTACATATCGGGAATGCAAAAAGCTGCCAATTTTGAAGACCACTAAAAAGCCATTCTTAATGAACTCGACTTACTGGCTAATAGTTTAAACACTGCTCATATTGGTGCGTCGTTTGCACGAACACGAGCGCTGTGGTGAATTATGAAACAGTATTGTATAACATACTTAATGCTCCCTACATTATGACAGAATGGCTTATGTTTGCGGTTTTCTCCTCTGGACTGGCACATTCTACAAGAAAGTGAGATTCTTACTTCGACTTCGTGTATACCCAGCTAGTGTACCGAAATCCTGTGTTAATTGTCAACTACAACTATTGTTCCCCGGTTGTCAACTGACTTTGATTGGAGACACAGTAATCGTTCTGGTAGTATCGAGGGCAATCACATTCATTCGTTACTTTGTATTCTACTTTACATTCTTTCGTGGGAAGCTCCATACGCAACAATTTCAACCTAACGTAGTTAATCAACAATGTCCAGTTTATGAAACATGCTAATGTCGTTTCATTCCCTCAACCCATCTTGTAAACCTTTCAACACAACGACGGCAGTGCAACATTTTATGAAGGCAGACGATCGATTCTGATGGTTGCTTCCAAAGACTTGAATTAACTATCAACTGGCAGATTCAATCGGCCGATTATGGAAAGCTCACAGGTCGTGAGTCCACACCACAAAAGATCAAGGTTCAAACGATAAAAACTGGAGTGTGGGTTATGACCAACGAGTGTCCTGTTCGCTGACGCATGTGTCGATAACACAGTACGTCCTAACTATTGGTCACCCTGTTGTGTCGGTTTCCGATTGATTCAAAGGTTTCTTCTGGGTCAGCAAGTGTGTTTGCTAAATCTCAATTTGGGTACCAAGCCCTGAAAAATGTGTCAATCTGATAGGTTTTTGCTCTGAAAAGTACTTTACAAATTGATTTGATAAGATTTATTCTCCATACATTCTGACAGTAGTCAATTTTTACCACATCTGTTTGCTATCAACAAAAATGTATGCGAACTATTAATTCCCAGTTAATCACTATAGTACTTATGAGTCGTTTGCGGTAGACATCTTATAACTCATCAGTCTTGAGGTTGTTAATGATTATGAATCCCAAATGGCTGCTGCTGATTTGTGCGAATTTGGGACTTCGAATAAGTGTAGACTTCACTCCATCATTTCTGATGTGTTCTTAATGTAGGTTATACTGATCCGTGAAACATTTCTGTTTTTGGTGGTTTTAAAAAGCAGTGCACAATGGAGTAGATTAATTTAAGTGAGAAAAACGGTGTATCACAGCATACACTCTAACAAACTAAGAGGAAAATTTAATTCAGAACTACACAGACACGGGTTGGCAATATGAAGACAACATCAAAATTCACTTATGACAATAAATGTGGACAATAAAAGGTGTTAATTTAATTAACACAAACCTGCGATACTCGGAAGAGTACACATTAAATGCGCACGCAAATTCCGTGAAGCGCGGTTATTAAAACGATAATCAGTCAAAATATTTGCTGACCTAGATCAAATCTATGAATTGATTAGGAAGTGGCAGAACCCACAAACGAAATTATTGTGGGGATCATCTCATCAACTGTCAGGTCATTCATTGGAAGGCCCACAAGCAGCCACTAACAGCGTTTGAACTTTTACACACTGACCGCCTAATCTCTCACACTTTGCCTGCACTTTTTGGGCACACCTTTTGATCTCTCACTCAGTACCATACAATATCGCTTCTAAAGCGGGCAGTTCTATTCATGTGAGATTTGACTGACAAAGTTACAGAACGTTTTTATGCCGACCCGCTAGCACAAACAATCGGGTAACAACCCTGGCCAACAACTTTGTATAACCATCAGCGTATCACGGTCGCTATAGGATCTGTCAGATTATTTCCGAAATGAGTGGTACTGTGTCAATCTGTATATCCTACAAACAGAAACACATTCATCATAGACAATTTGGCCACTTGCCAAAAAACGGAACTTCCAGGCTGAAACGGAATCTTGACCGAATAGTTGATGTCTTGCCACGTGTAATTTCCTTCGCGGTTATAGCTTATGATTTAGATGGGAACCGCCATGATCCAAAGAGGCTATGTATTCAAGTATTTTATTTTAATAACTACCTTTGTAAACATACCTAGACAAGTTGCTTACACCAGTTTTTCTATTGGATAAAGTAACGCAATAAATTCCTGTTTTGAGCAGTTATCTGTTACTTAGAATAGTCTTGTTATAGTTGATAGAACGGTACACCAACCAGGTCCACTGAAGAAAGCATGCATAGTGATTTGGAAAAACCGCTTCACTTACAGGATTCACGGATGTGTTATCATTATGATAGTCGACCTTTAGTCAAGACTGGATTTTATCTGTGTAGGGAAAGGTATTCAACAAATGATTGACCAAGCACAAGTTGAACGTGTGTATTGATGGTGGTGTTTTTCGAAACGAGTCTGGAAGACAGAAGTAAGACAGACAGACTGCACGATTTATTGCCTGGCGAATTTCGCTGCATCTCACGTGACGTATAATGCAGCTTTGGTTTTTATATGACGGTCAAACGGGGTTCAGGAAAAGGAATGCAAGACCCCACACACAACCCATACATACATACGCCGGCGGTGAGTTGCTCATTTTTCACATCAGTTTCAGACTGGTGACCATGTCTTTCCGTTGATCGTGGAGTGGTTGTCATCTGCAACTGTCAACATCAACCTTCAATTGCTGGTTAAGTAATTGACTTTGGAAGCAGGAGTAGCGATGACCTTATGTTTAGACGTCAACAAGTGACATGCGATCAAAGGTGCTGGTTGCTTGTTTTGAACTGATGGCTCAACACTGGTTGTTGCTGCCTGTTTCATCTCTCGTTCAGCTAAAGCCGAAACAGGCCCGGATACTCCATTGCGCAAATGTCGTTCAATTAGTCCTAGGTAGGTGGTCTGGCAACCACACTAGGACTAGTAAATATAGTGAGGATCAGCATAAACGTACAGTGGCATTTTTACCGAAGAGATTGGTGCCCAGCTTGTTTAACAGGGCGTAGTTACAGCGGTCGCATAGTAGGTTCGACCGCCTTCTGGTCGAAGTCATCGATTGGGTTGTTGCATCATACCATTGCCCTTGTAGAGTAGCTATACGGTGTTGTACCACTTGGACAGTTGTGTTTTGCTGCAGTATGGTCACGCTTGCTTTGCCGCCCAATGAATGTAACAGGATTGCCATTCGACTGCGACACTGATCGTAGGTACTGTAGTTCATTGGGCAAGGTGCCTGAAGCACACATCCGCCAGGCAGGATAAAATAAAATACAAACCAGAGAACGTTTGTATCAAACTGATGGAAGCCTTGTAAAGTTGACTTAATGACCATTCCATGTCATCTTTCTATAAGCAGATCTGCCGACTGTGCTGGCCGATCGTCGAGTTAGCAGAATGTCCAGAAATGTCAGTCACGCGTTGAATTGACAGTGACAGAGTGGATCTGACACATCGCTGAGTTTAGACTCTGCATATTACACGCTGAAGGCGATTATGAATCTATCGTCAGTAGGCGAGACAGCTGCATAATTACCAACGCTCATGTGTGTTTCGCGTGTGGCTTTGCATTCCTATCCATTAAACCTGTTTGACTTTATTATACAAACATTAACACTTCACGATGCACTGGATCGGATGTATTGAAAGTCGCCAGGTAATGACTTCTGTAGTTTTCCGTTTTTGACTTCTGCCTTCAAATGGCTGTATGCTAGATGAATTTATCCTTGAACAAGTACGGCGGGAAGCTAGTCAATGGCCTTTCGTTTGATATAGCTGGTTGTAACATAATGCAACTTCCGAATCATTCCATGTCTACGTGACCGTATTCAGTATAAGTTTGTAATCCGTTGTAGATTGACTGCACACACAGTGATGTGTGTAATGGATTAACCGTAGTAATTATGAGCAGATAATTGTCTAAACGTTTGCAGTAAGCCTCGCTCCTCCGATTCACGTTAGGTAGATTCAAAATTACCGCCTTTTTCGCGCGAAACAAAGTGGACGGTCATCTTTATCAGTAGTGAATGCTCAACCGAATTACGGGAGGCCGGAGAAGCACAGAGTTGACTACTGCATGCAGAGGTGTGTTTTGTTTATTACAGTTCCTTTGCTTATAGCACACGTCAGTTTCTCTAACAGGCCGGTCATTTGTGTCAGAAGCTTTTTGAGCGTGACCAATGGTGCCAAGACAATCCCAGGAATAACGATACCCTGCCACATTTCTTCTTAGATAAAGACGTTTAGACCCTTCTAAAGGACTTTGAAGATGTCCCTGAGATGTTCGAGACCAAGACAGACTGTGGAAACAGGTCATCTTGTGAACGGTAGTGAAGGATGGAAAAGTCTACTCTGATTGCGCCAGGAAGAAGACTGAAAATGTGGGAATCGGTTGGGCTAAGAACACTCTGATGTCTGCATTTGGTAGTCTCAGCAAGAGCCAAGATTCGATGCGGCGAATTAACGCTTTGTAGTTAAAAAGAGAAGCTGGCTTGTTAGTGGTTTCCGTTACTTTTCGAGGCTTGCTGATGACAGGAATTCCGCACATGCAGTCAGCATTAAGGGGGCAGTTGCCGACGGACAGGTTCATTGGCACACTCCTGTTTGCGCTGTGGAGTACACTAACCTGTGGTGGGTGACTAATTTGACGAATATCGTTTGGTTGACGCATGTCGTCAGAAAACTACCGTCATCAGTGATGATGGTGGCAAGCATGGAGAAACAAGCAGACAAAGGGGAGCTGAACATAAGTCGAGATTCAATGGAAACGCTTATAGCAGACGTTGCGCTAATAAGCAAAACGGAGCGTAACCAAAGTAAACACATGGATGGTATTGGCTTTGAGAAGTAGACAGGGATAGCTTGAGTGTCCAGTACAGTATAACACCTTCGTAACTAGAGCAGTTTATTCTCGCAATTTTACTTTATCGAGGCCGTTAACAATAATAGTGCTCCGAAGATATGGCAACCAAGCTTGCCTGAGAGGGAGAAGAATGTCATAAACGTGTTTAACTGGAACTGGCATAGTACTTTCGCGGTTCGGAGAAGGATAAAAGCGAACGCATTAGTTAAGATATTGGATACAGGAGTGAGCAGGCGCAAATTTCAAACCAATGGCCCAATCTACTACTTCCTGTATATCAGTAATCACGCCGTAAAACACCTTGTTTCGCTATTCTCAAATGAGCCAGAAAATAACTGAACTCATTCTGATGAGTAACAGGGGATTTTGGTTATCATATAAACCGAACATCACTCAGAAGTGACTGCAGCTGTCCCATTCACATAAACTTTCCAAACGGCCCCTTTCGAAAAGAAGCACTAGACTCGAGTTTCGCTCTCATTGGAGCCCATAAGTAATGCATATTCTTGCCATTACCGGGACCAGATCTCCGGCCACGCTTTTCATATGGTAACTGTGTTGATCACTGCGCCATTGACCTCACATTAGGCAGGACCAAATTATCATATGTGAACGCTCAACCACTTTCGCTCCTGAGTAATGATCAGGTTACCCGATCACTTCGAGAGGAGACAGTACCTATTCGGTTGACTCCAATCGATGACCTTTCACCTAGGACTTCTCTCCAAGTTGAAATTACGGAAATCATTAACTTGTTGAGCGGTATCTGAGGTCACTGTGTAAGGTCAATGGCTCAGTGGTCTTCGAGGTTACCTCATGAAAGCGTGGCCGGAGTTCTAGTCCAGACCGTGACAAAGATATGCACTACTAACGGGAAGTCCAGGCCTAGTGCATCTTTTCGGAAGGGACTGACTAGAACGTCTATGAGGATGCGACAGCTGCAATCAACTGTGGACACCGTTCAGTCTATATGAAACTCAGTCTCTTTTAGAAACTAGTGAGGCTATGATTGATTTGGACGATAGAAGTTGATCACCAATTACGGATCTTCCGTCCCTACCCAGTGACGGAAGAGCTCAGGATGAACTGGTGCAGATTTACAACGCAACACTTCCTAGTGGGGTCACGTCAAAATGTAACTGACGGTCGGCTCACCAGTGATGACCAACACGAATTTTGTTATTAGTCCAAGTAAAAAATCATCTAACACAGAAGTTCAGACCACAGGGAATGCGCCACTCACCAATCCACCTTGAAGGAAGAAAGTTAGGCACTATGATGAAAGAAGACTTCGTTGGAGGGGAGAATAGTTTTCGTAGTTCACCGACTTTGTTGAGAAAATGAAAGAAACCCTCGGTTTTGTAAAGATTTTAAATGTTCGACGCGAGAGACTCACTCCAGTGTCATCATTTGCAGCCACTTTTTCCAAATGTGACGGCAGTCATAATTAGTCACGGTAATCAAGTGACATATGATAAACGCACTGGAAACGAAAGGCTAAATGGTGTTCACAGTGGGAGCATAACACCAACCTTTTCAATGTGTGCCACTTGATTTTACATAGCAGTACAAGATGGTGACAATGATATAAAAATTATACAGTATTCGCCGTGTCTGCTAAAAGACACAGTGAGTTTCAGCCACAAAGCCACACGCGATGGAACCAAGGGCCGTTTTGCAGCCTGTAAATTAGAAGGGTTTACGAATCCAACTACCAACTGACGAAAGTTTTATCAGTGCTGTTGAGGTATAAAATGGGTTGGGAGGAGATACGGTTAATGACTGAAAAAAAATTAAAAAATGCTAGATGACACAGTGTCTAAATGTGAACAAACATTCAAACAGTCTCAGAGATAACCATATGACTACGGTCGATTTGTTAAGGATTTCAAAACAATCCTGGAACCGTTATGTTTCACAGTACGACAAAACAATGACTCCGAATGGACAGGTGAAGAGAGATAGACGGTTAACTTCATCAAAGAGAAGAATAAACGAGGATCAGTCGACGTCAATGCGTACGAAGACCGACAACGTCATCCGTATTCACGAATGCAGGCGACCTAGATACAGGGTGACTTACAAACACAATTAGTGTGATCATACAGGCTAGCAGGATTATGAAGCCAACAGAATATTCTTTCACAAACGAAGCCGGTTTCCTCGGTAAATAGAAACCATTCGCAGTGGTTCACAGTTTACATACAATCATTCGCGAATAATCGCTGAGTGGGCTGGGACTACGAAAAATACACATCTTGCACAATGTCACAAATAAACATGTACAGGAAAAAAAAACCAGTCGACAGACTGGTTGTCATTAACCAATCATATGTGTAAAATAACCCGAGTTTACTCTTGGAATCAGCCAAACTCTGCTGCATTACTAAACTCAAAGTTCGGAATACACGAAGACACGAAGGATAATACATTAGTTGTTGTTAGAGGGAGGCATGAGAAAAAACACAGGGCTTCATAAGCCGTTTAGATTGCTCTGTTATCAGTGAAATAATTCACAAATGAATTGCACTGATGTCACGATGTGGTAATTGAAGATTGGCATTAAGCTAAGATGAGTGTAAAACGTCAACAGATGAAACATACTGGATGTTTCCTTAGTGCAGTATTTCAACACATAGTGCATAATGACAGGTAACAAAAAGTGATGTAAATCCCTAGATTCCGGTATGTTGCCAACTTTAGATTAGAAAACAAGGCAACCGGAACAAGCATTATCCAACATAGCTGATTCTGACAGCCGTTATTTAACCCTTTCCAATGAAAGCGGAAGCAACTAATGCATAATAATCTTGGCTACAACTCTTCTCGTTTCGCCGAAACAACGAGGGCATCAGGGAGGCATTACGGTGAACAAAGCGGCGACGTGAGATACTGTAGCAAATTACTATTGCGCCTGGAGTGATCACGAGGTAGTGTGAAACGTTTTAATCTGTAAAAGCTTACTGGCATTCATCTTGCTAACACACTGTCAGTCCAATGCAAAGTTTCAACCTTGTCATTCGTAACTGGAACCGACAGTAAAATGAATAACGATAAATCTTGTCAAAACATACCCTTCACTAAAACATCCAGACAGTTTATCTAAACTAAAGGAGTCCTGTGTGTTTTATCGTTATGTCAGCGGTGATTGTACCTTAGAACACAAGATCACTAAAATAACACATTCACTCACGATTTTTACTACTACCCAGCTGAATTATCAATTCCGGATTGACTTACTGGTACCACAAGAGTACATGAGCTCATGGTCTTTCAAGCATTATTTGATTAGAGTCCGAATTGCCCATGTGGACAAGCGATTCGTCCACCGCTTCACACTTGCTTCCATTCACTATTTTTTCCTTCTCATTAATTTTAGGTTAACAATCGTTCAAACGTGGCTTGTTCAGAGTTATTCTCCGCTGCTCAACTATCGTTACATCCCTCTCGAGTTATCCTCGAATCCAACGCTAACAGACCATCCCGACTTATTCTTAATATTTCCGTGACTGCATCTCGTTTTTAACCCGAACATGTTTTGTACACGTTACTCTGTTGTTTTTTGGTACGGTGTGTAAGTTTATTTTTGTTACAGGACAAATACAACTCACAGTCGTGTGCCTCTTTCGCAATACGAAAATCTAGTTCTATCGATCAACCGTACACATGTTCCTCAAAAGCGATACAGGCGTCCGACGCCTTACTGGCCCGTTATGATGTACGTAAAAGTCTCGTACTCTTATAATGACTAAGTCTTGACAATATTGAACACAGAGCTAAAAACAGGGTTTTTCATCAGGGAACAATTGGAAACCCACATTTTTCGACCGCGCTGAAAATGTTTGTAAAATGCCACGATATTCCTATAATTTCGGTTAAATATATCAACCACTCAAACTCCAGGCGATATGGGAATACTCGTTAACATTTTGAGCATGTGTAGAAATCGGATCGATTAATGTACACAGAATTATTGGAGGCCACTTAGTTAGATGATTATTGTGTATGGGAAAGTTTAGTATCATCGAATCAATGATGTTAACGGATTGTGCCAAGCAGATTTTCAGCTACATGTGTATTTGTTCTTCCCCGGCAAAGATCAACTACTCTCGTTTATGCAAAAAATTACCAGGTCAACCGTGCAGCATCACAGTGACCTTGACACAACGCATCCTTAAATTCGAAAATATAATCAAATGCTGACCGAGAACCTGTATCAGTCGTGTGCAGCTAACCAAGTAATATTAGTGTAATTTCGCATGCGGTTTGCAAAAGTAAAACTGAGCCGAGCACTCTTCAGAAAATGACAAATTGTCGAAACTGGTGAATGCCGTTCATTTATTCATGCACATGCTTGTCTGTACTATGTCGAAAATATTAAAAACTAAACGAAGCACATCAACTTCATGTTATACAATATGGGAAGGAAACATTGTGTCGAGAGTTCAAAAACACACAGAAAGCATTTCATCCTACGTCGATCAGTTGCCGGATGCATTGTGACAGTCATATTCAGTTGAAAGCAAAGCGACCGTGAAAACTAACATTTTTAACATACCAGACACTTAAACGAATTCTACACCATCATAGATTATATCAGTTAACCATCGAATTCACTTACGGTTTGCAACTGGACCACTTTCAAATGATCCTTATATTTACAGGTGCAGTAACCTGTTTATCTCTCCTATTTTAGCTGACAGAGTAGTGCTTATCGAAATCAGAACAAGCGCAGACCGCATTGATTTCCAGCTAGCAAACATTCCATTAACCTCGTGCTTCCTGCATTAAATTTATTCAAACGTCGCGTCCATAGGAGGTGATTCTGGACATCTGATGAACCAACCTCCCAATATTACAGTGGCACTAGTGTTGGGGATTACCCGTATACCTTATTCGTACTCAGGCCCCTAATATTGTTTGGTATAAAAATGGATCATATAAAATTCATCAACGCCTGACTCCATCGCGACCCTTGTAAAATTGGGTATTGTAAAAGAAATTAAAGCTTGTGTAGATAATCAATGTGTTCTATCATCACTTTCGTGTATAACTTGCCCTTCAACCCAGCTGATCTCACCTTAATAACTGGAAGTCCGCTAAACTATCCAAAGAATATCCGAATTTGTCGACTTACAAGTGTAGGTGATTTAGTTTTTCTAACTGTGAAAAGATGTTCACTACCATTGAGATTAAATTAGTAGATGATAATATATAGCCTCTGCTTGACCTTGGCGTGTCTGGTCTATCGAATTGGCAATGACACTTTGCTAACCACATTGTCTACCGAAAACAACATGGTTCATTGCTTTTTAAAAGGGTTAGTTATCGTTCGTTTCAAGGTTCACTGTGAGTACGCGATTCAATATACTTCCAATTTACTTTATTTTAGAACAGTTGTCAAATTATCAGCGTACGACCTTGAGCCAAACTGTTTCATTTTTCCCAATGACTGTCTTCATACCACCAGTTTGCAGTTTAGATTAAAAGGAGCACCACAAATAAGGTTGAATCTCATAAGTGGCAACTTCTGAGACGATTGTTTCGTACTGGAATTAAATAACCTGCAAAATCAAAATTGGGTTGTTTTTTCTAATCTGAAAGCGAATCGACTTCATTTTCGCGCACTTCTGGGTTTTGTTTCATAAGTATTATTGGTTGTTTTAATGCAAATGATTTGAGCGCTTCTATAAAAGTCTTTACAAAAAACTTGATATTTTGCGTTACTGTGTTTTTGAGAAAACTGTTGCATCGATTTGTTAGTTGTGATCTTGAAGTCATCATCAGTTGTCAACTTATTCTCTTTGCTGCTTCACAATGTTCACATGGACCTTCCTTGTATGTTTAACTCACACAATGTTTGCAACTCTCCACTTTTTACCGTATCCACGCAATGAATACATCTCCTGAGACTGTTTGGTTTATCTACATATCTTTTTCTCTAACACACCTCAGTTTCATGTTGCTTTTACTTCGAATAGTATAATTGGAAACCAGATTTCCGGTTTGTTTATCTACAACCTCAAGCATTAATTGAACTGATGAATAGTCGGGGATTCGGTTAATTTCAAGTTAAACATCACCCACAATTGATCACAGCTGTCGCATTCCCATAGACTTTCCAGTCGGCCCCTTTCGAAAAGAAGCACTAGACTCGAGTTTCGTTCTCATTAGAGCTCGTCAGTAGTGCATATCATCGCCACCGCCGGGACTTGAACCACGGACACACTGTTCATGAGACAACCGTGTTTATCACTACGCCATTGACCTCACGTTAGGCACGACCGAATTATCATACGAGAACGCTCAACCACTTTCGCTTGTGAGTAATGATCAGGTTGCCCGATCGTCTCGAAATGGAGACACAGTTACTGTCTGTTAACTCCGATCGATAACCCCGCGATTAGGACTTCTTAACGTGAGGTCAATGGGGCAGTAGTAAACACGGTTGCCTCATGAACAGTATGTCCATGGTTCAAGTCCCGGCGGTGGCGATGATATGCACTACTGACGAGCTCTAATGAGAGAGAGTGAGTAGTGGGAGATTTTGATTTTTATATAGATTGAACATCACCCACAGTCCCGGCCGTAGCAAGAATATGCATTACTGATGAGATCTGATGAGAGTGAAATCCCAGTCTAATGTTTCTTTTCGAATGGGGCCGACAGGAAAGTCTATGGGAATGCGACAGCTGAGATTACTTGTGGGTAATGTTCAACCTTTATGAGCTCATGTTTCTTGTGAGTTACTCATGATGAACCATTGCATTTACATTGTGTACAAGTATATTCAGTAGATAGTACAGGATGTAGTCAAATGTTTACTTCTGGTAGTTGCATAAGTTACGACACCTACTTGGAAGGATGTTTCACTTTTGATTTCGCTTCACTTTCTGGCCACATCTCCAATACCGCTGTTTAGCTGGTATGCAGAAAAGGCGCTAATTCCTGTGCCCAGAAATTCCCGTAAACTTAGTCGCCTGCTTTCGTTACTCCAATATCTTGTTACCGCCACCACTAAGTGCTTATATTCAAACCTACCGCCCATTCTGACTGCTAGTGAGAACACCGTACTTCTACTGTTTACCACTAAATCTATCAACATCAGATGATGCATCAGTTTTTTTAATAACACAACTCATCAAGATAGTTAAAAACTCACATAATGATTCAATCACAACTCTGCAAAGTGCAATGCATTTAACTACTTGCAGGATAATAAACCTAAACTACAGAGGTCACCTTGCAAGTCTGGTTGTGGTCGTTATGTTGCAAAGCTAATCAACATTGAGCGGTACAGCTTCATACCAATTATAAACAGTCAAGAGAAATGAATAGATCATTCGAAGTGTGAAGATTATAGGAGAGAGAATCGTGATAGTTAAACCCCAACAAGCAACATCATACGTTGTGCAAACACGGTTACTCTTCAACTAAGCATTCAGAAGCAGTTTTCCTGGTGTGTGCCTTACCTCGTTTTGTCATTGTTTCTAAACTGTCGACGGCCAAATCACACGACTTATGAACTGCACGAAAAGTGCTGTTGCTCTGCCGCGCAGCTCACGACTTAGCTGCCTGACAAGTGAATCAGTCATAGGAAGTAGTTGTTCATCATGCAATACTTCAAGGAGTTAGTGAGAAATGTTGAAATTCCTTTCTTTGAACCTGATTACTCGTTACCTCTTTTATTTTCTCCTACCACAAGGATTTTACTCACAAGAGTTCTCAGTCTAGGAGGCTTTGTTCTGTACTGCCGACATATTAAATAAGTCAACAAGTGAATCCGTGAGGAGCATTCGGTATAGCAAAGGATCCGTTAACATCTGTATTGCATTAATCTGTTCAAATCACTTAGTCTAATTAGTCGCCAAGTGGTAACTATGTTTTGGTTGCCCAAAGCTTTACGGAATTCTCGCTTAATTGCTGGCTATGACCTAAACTGACGCAGTTCGCTTCATTCTAAGCTCAACAAACATTCTTTTCTTAGTACACATTTTGTTTCCACTATTATTACGGTTTCTCAACCAAAAGGACCAACCACTAAGCTCAATGGCTTCTTTATTCGACATTAGAATCGCGCATAAACTTCAGCCTTGCTGAAGCACATCATCATAGAGTGTCCAACATAGTATTAGCTGCGTAGCTTTCAAATTGTCAACCAGTAAAACTCTATCATTGGCACATTCGAAATAAGTCTGTCTTCTACCGTGTGAGACCTAGATTGCTGCGCTTCGAGTGTTGGAGGCAGCTTCCACTTAATTTATGGGTTGCAAAACTGATAAACCATGGTGAAAGTGAATATATTTTTGATATCCAACTTTGTTCGTATTGGATCTGCTAGAAAACTTCGCCAACCACTCTGATCCAAACTAAACAACGAGAGTAGAGTGCAGATAGCATATTCACTAATTTATTTGTTAAGCTACCTTCAAACAAATATGAAAGCAAAGTTGAATTGCCGAGTCGAATTTAACTTTTATAGACGACAAAACGGTGAGTGATGGCCTACAGTAAGTACGATTTTGATGTAGAATTAGATGAAAAACAGGCTTTTCATTCCCTGCTGTAGTAAGCCTGAAAAGTACGATTGACTTCAGGAACACAGGTGGAACTGAGGTCAATCTAATTTCTCTGTTACTTTTACAGAATCTTTTACTTCTGTTATTGACCAGTAGAAAAAATTATGAATTGATAATTATCCAATGGGCGTTCTCAACTGTCTGCACCAACTTAAACAACTTAGTCAAAGCCTCAACAAACATCATATTGAATCAGTTGTAACAATCCTCCCAGGAACATTTGTTTTAAGGCGGAGAAGCGATGATACACCTCTTTCCAAGTAGTCAATGAAGTGCTATGCCTAGAGGTCTGACTTTCTTGGTCTATTACGAATAATCGCATTACATGTCACAGTGTTAGCTTCACTGACAGTTGGATGTTCACAGTCAGTAGTGTGGACAGTTGTAAAAATGTCTCCTGGTAACCAGTACAATGAGAAAAACGTTTAGTTCATCGGTTTGTTTATTTACTCAACCCTTCAGGTTAATGATCTGCCTTCGCTTGTGCTTTTCACAGATATTCATTTTGATTACATTAGGTAAATTACAACAAGAAATGTGCTACTTAGTATCTTGCAATTCCAGGGACATTTCAGAGATTTCTTGTTTGTTGTGTCCATCTTTACTTTCGCTACCCGCACAAGCGTCCGTCGTCAGAATTATTGACAAGGCTACACGTCGTCTTCTAATGAGATGTGAGATGTTCATAGAAGTAGGCCAAATCAACTGGCATGAAAATTCGCATACCCTGTATGGTAGCCAGAATGAAGCAATGCGACTATCTAAGGATAGCAGTTAGATTCCATTTGAAAGGTAGTGTTGACAGTGATGTTGTTAAAGCTACTATGAACGTAAGCAGGCAACAAAAATAGTTCATGAAATTTAAAGGCTGGTAATGGTGGTGCCGATCTAGCTGTGAAAGCGAAAGATACTGTGCTGATAAGGATGTAATTTACTGATGTCACTGTGGCCGCTGTGCTGAAAGTTGTACTTATTCCAGATTGTTCGACAATAATAACCATGAGGCCATTTGAGGTGTATAACCAACACTGATGAGACAACGTTGGTAACAGAATTTGGATATGATGAACAGTGTTCTTCATTTATCTCTGAAGTATGGTTGACATCATTGCAACAGAGTTGTCTGTTCTGTTTATCCTTCCCGAAGGTGGATGCAGTATGTGATTAAGGCTATTACATTAAGTTGTGCATTTTTGGTCGTTGTGACATTTCTGGGTATATTAACGGATTGCTCTGACAACCAAAGACTTTGGTTTAAACGTTTTGTGGCATAGCATCCGTTGTCCGACAGTGTTTCAGAACTGATTTTCTTTCTTCGGATTAGGCGATCAGTTTTCTTTTAATCCTCAACTTGGATGATCATGAGGTTGCAGTTGTTCAAACCGTTAATTTTCGACTTATTCAACATGACTGACGATAACGGTTTGGTCACCTTACTGTCCGGTATAGCCCAGTAGGCAATCGATACGATTAGGTCACCACTTCTCATTAGCATACGTTTTCTTAGAAATGACTGGTCAGCAATAATCTCCACTATAACCAGTAAGGAACGTCACCAGAACTTCGATCATCAAACTCAGTCTATTGCTCTCTTAACGAACCCTAAATTTGCAAGTGATTTCGTTCGACATTCCGATTGTTATGCAGAAGATGACGAGACAATAAAATGTTTAGAAGTTAGTAAGATTGCCAATTTCCGTTCTGACAAACAAGCTATATTCTGTAAACCACTTACATGTTAGCAGTTGCTACACACCAACTGCCGTGGTACATCAAACCAATATTGTCAAATTTACGGACAGGCAATCAGTTATGCAATAAGATATATAGAGCTTATATACAACGGGCGATTTGTAAATACCGGTAGCCACATAATCTTTTCAACAGTAAACTCGATGAAGCTACCGGGGTACCTCGATATGAATAAGCTGGTTGTGCCAAACCCATGGTGGGTAGCCGGTTTTTGTATTGATAATAGAGCCGAGTTAAATCTTGAGAGCTAGCATTTTAAAATTTGTTGTTTATTTATAAAAGTGCAACTACTAAGGATGTCGACTTAATGCAAAGAAATTTTAATATGATCTATATGTTTAATTTTAATTGGTAAAGTAGTAGACCAACTTGTTTTCAATCAGTATTGGGTGCGTTCTTTGATAATACACTACCCACTTTTGTAAGATCAAGTAAACTAAACGTATTATCAATGGATAGTAAACGGGTTAAAATTAATTTCGGATTTCAGCTGATGACATAATGATGGACAGTCCACAATGACGGTTTGCTGTATTATCTTATCTGATGCGAATTTATGAGGAAGAGTTGATCGCAAGAATATAGTCTTTCAACGGAAGCAAAGTTGTATGCATATTGTTGCATAACCCAATCCAGTGTCTCTAGGTGAGTTGAGTCCTTTTGTGGTGCGGATATACCCAAGCAATTTGCGCATTTACGCAGTTGTGTGTGGTTCATGTTAATCCATATTCATATCGTTGATTCATTGGTGGAAAAGATCTATAGTTGACAATTGAACAGATTTCTTAACATGGATCACTTTAGAAAGTTGATTTGGGTGAACGCTAAAAAATCCTTACAGGTATTTGAAATTCGCTGTCATGATGTTTGCATACTGACCGTCTGCGATGGGCTGCATATTCACCTTTACCTGTGGTATGTGATCAAAACAATAGTAGTCATTCTCACAACTGCTTCTCAAAAGAGACTAACAAGGCAGGCGATCTGGTTTATATGGGATTCGGTTTTTACATCCATTTTCTGGTTTGGATAACTGTTCAAACATCCATCTACTCAGTGAGTCTAAACAAGCGTGTTGGTGATCACAGGGAAGTGCTTGATATGAAAGTCAGTATATGATTATTTTGTGGAACAGTGTATACTCTTGGCAGTCGTGAAAATAGTGTATAAAAATACAGTAAACTGGAGAGGGTAAACTGAACTCTAACGTTTACTAAGAGAGGATTCAGTGGTTATAATGAGGAAGAGATGAGAAGAAAGTTTTGGGCATTAGATGCATTTGCGTTGGGACAAAAATAACGAAAAGATACGTAAACCTTACCAGCAGGAATGAAATAGTTTGAAATTTTATTTATCCTCCACGCATAACAGCTTCAGTCACGTCGGGATATTTAAATCGAGACACAGTTACTACCTGTTAACACCAATCGATAACCCCGCGATTAGGACTTCCTAGACAGGTCGAGATCTCCAACCTCATCAAACCTGCTAAGCGATACTATAGATTACTGATGAGTAGTCGGAGATTTGGTTAATTTCAAGCTAAACATCACCCACAATTGATCGCAGCTGTCGCATCCCCATTGACTTTCCAGTCGGCTCCTTTCGAACAACAGAAGCACTAGACTCGTCTGAACCGATAGGACGTGACCAAGTTTCCTGAGGTGCTGCCACCTTAATGAGTTTGGAATGGGGTGGTTTCTTTACTGGGGAAGGTTCAGCCTATCACTTTATTTGCACAAGTTACTACAGACGGAATTATGTTCAAACTGGCACCAACCGATCATTGACGGCGATCAGCGAAAGTCGGCTATTGGTTACGGATTTTTTATTGGTCACTGCGCTTAAGCCATTGTCCGTAGACTGGAACGGATGTAACTTTATGCTACATAGGCGGAAGCATTCGTCAAAATGTCATAGTTATGATGGCGACAACTCATATCGGATTTCATCGACATTACTGGAGCATTTTATGCACATTTTCCAGAATGGTTCTCAAGGACATCTC
>JTDE01001251.1:59942-87230 GCA_014338405.1 Paragonimus skrjabini miyazakii
ATACGTAAACAGAACCAAAAACCAAAAACAGCAACACTTATCTTCAAATTCAAATCGCGCGCTATCCCATGTTCAGTACACACAGCTAGTGAGTTTAGAGACAGTTGATTATGCTTCTATCCGATACAAATCGTCATCATTGTTAGGTTTTCAAATAGGTGTCATCAAAATTTTCAACCAATCAGAATAACCTCTACAGCCGATGACCACCTACCACGATCAGCTGCCGTTGAATGCGTGCCCGTTTGAAACAACCGAGTTGCTAAATACAACGTCGTGGAATAATACAACAACAAACTGACCAACCAAAACGAGAGAACGCCTGCTGTTTAATAGCAATCGTAAATACTGTTGTTCCTCTACAGAAAGCTACTGTTTTTCCAGTCAATTGAGCATGCTTAATGTCGCTCATATTCCTATTCCGATTTGCTCTCGATTGGGTAGCTCGACATGCGACAGTTACTAGTATTATAATTATGTTCACTATTGAGGTTTTATTAAGGTTTATCAAGGGTTTTATCAAGTTATCCTCTCGCTGTGAACGTCACTCACACGTGGTAGTCCATCTCAAATAGAGATAATATACTACAATTTTACTCTTCGTATGGATTTAATTGAATAAAAAGTGTATGGATACTAAAGCTCCGATCGATTGTGAATGATACTAGTTGAAATACGCTTCAGACCCACCGAACATTCGTAATCCCAGAACGGTAACAACAAGCCAAATTACCTGTTTATTACAAGTTATTATGAGAAACCGTGAATGATGTTCCGCATGATGGAAGGTTTATGCGCATTCGAAGGTCATGATAACATTTTAATGATATTCAAGCTGAATTATCTCAAATTCTTGGACTGTACTTATTAGTGATGAAAACAGCCCAATATCAATCACTACACAGAATACTGCCGAGCGTATTCGATGTACCTTGAAGTCTCAATGTAGACGATATATTTTTATTACTGGGTGCACGTCGAAGCCAGCCGGACGGACGCTCTGTTACCTCTTTAAGTGACAGTGAACCGTAAATACTCTGTAACTGTTAATGCGACTAAACGTTTAGATGCTAGGATCTAATCATGTCTGGTATGTGCTCAACAGCACAGTGTCTACCATGTTTGGTTCAAAACCAGGTGTGCTTTAGTTCAACAATGGGTGAGCGTGATGATATCCACTACTGAGGAGGCCTAACAAAATCCAGATCAGAAATTAGCACTTTCTAATAAAACACGTTTAGTTACAGCGAATGCAGCAAGGAAGTATAAGTTCTGTTCATGTTATAAGAAGGAAGTAAATCAAAAACTATTATTTGTTAACCTACTGTTGTATTAAATGAAAATTCGTTCATGCGCAGGCAACGGTGCATTGTTCAAAATTAGAAGATTTGCTTATGTGTTCAAGACACTAATGATTAACCAATTTGTCTGAAAACTGATACACTTTCGACCAGCTGTTTTACCCACACCGTATATTTCTGCTTTCCGATATTAGCATATCTTCCGAAAAACCACATGTACACAATATCTAGGCTTTTGATAAGTTGTTGTTTAGAAGTGGAGTTTTAATGCAGTCTATCAAAGTGTACTCAGACAGCTAATCTGTCCCCATGTAACCGCTTATTTCGGGGTCATATTCGATTTACCATTCAGACATTCCCCACCAAACCCTTGTGAAAAGAAGCACTCAGTTTGTTTTCTTACTGTTAGCACTAGACGGAAGTTCACCGGATATTTCATATACAGAGTCATACTGGCAGACAAGCGGTCGGAGAAAACCGTCAGAATAAACCTGTGAGCTCTTTGTGAAATCACCCTCAAATTAGTCAGTCTACAAACAGCCTTAAGACTCAGACTGCCGACGGGTTAGGGCAGCTAAGCATTACTTGCTTGATTCCTGCTTCTGTCGTAATATGCAATGTACTCTACCTAAACAAATACGTACACTTATACTATCGACTGCAATGTATCAGATGTGCGGCTAACGTAGTTTATTCGACAAACTATTTGAACACCTAAAAGCTCATTACCCCACTTTCTACCTCACTGAGTCATTGTTGTCTTCCTATTGTCTTACATCATCACACTCGCTGGGGTATGTAGATACATCTATGTGGTAGCATAGCCTGAGAAGTAAATAAAACCTGGTTTGAAATGTGAGTGAGAAACTTTGTACCGGCTGGATTTAATCTGAGTAGTGCAAACGTGTAATCGCGACATTTGTAACTCGGTCAAATTTATCTAACACCCCATCACAACAGTAGGTTAATTTTCCATATTTTTCGTTCAACTCACAAAAAGTGTAAAAGCGCCTTATGGCAAGCCTGTACATTCGTCTCAAGTTTCGAGTCAGATTCTTTGCTGTAAAGTGTAAAATAATTTATGCAGCCTGCGTGTGCAACACCCCCACACAAACTGAGATAACATGGAAACTTCCTTCACACACCAGGTTAATCACGGTTATGTAAAACATGAAAACAAGGATGGCATTAACTTGAAACCAGTTATTGAGGTCTACAGCACCTTTCTGACAAAACGTAAAACTAACGGTTCAGTGTCCGAGAAAAAATAAGTAAAAGCCCAACAGTTTGCGAAAAATGAACTGATATCAGCTACTTGAACTCCCTAGGTGTCAGGATGGTTTTTCAACCTGCGTTTCACCCTCACCTCAACTAAACTGTTGAGCCTCGTGAATTCAGTCGCATGGTTTGTCATTTTCGCCCATCAATCAGGTTGACCAAAGTGGGACGGGCATTTAGACATCGATACCAATTCATTCGATTTCTCCGTAGACAGGTTTATCACCCGGGGGAGAATCTGAGAGGAAGTTTCCTTGACGTTCTAGAAAAATAATTAACCGAGAACAGTTTTGGTTAACATTCCCAGTTTGGAAAAGTGCTGGTTGTATATCCGATTAAAATCTAACGTAATCCCAGACCTATCGAAAATGGGTCTATTTCTAACAACCATCCATTCAGGAAACTACATCTAAGTTAATTAACCTATTGGGGAATGCAAGGATTTTCCTGCAAGTGATCAAACGTTTGTGTGAGAAGGGAGTTGTTACAACATAACTAAGCCTGTTGCTTCTCTCTTAATACGATATCAAGAACAGACAAAACTTGACGGTTAGATGAGCACCTAGTTAGCTACCATTTAAGTCAAGCCAGAAGTCATGTGTGACTAGGAGGCAAGGCAGTGTGGTCAGATTCCACAAGTCCTTCATCTGCTTTATACACGTTCAGCTGACACATTTTCTGATCGATAGCTTGTTCACTGTATAGGTGGTACACTGCAGACGTGCGTCAGTTTTAGCATACGTCAGATTTGACTGGAACACACTACAGATTCAACAGTTTTTTCTTTCTAGAAGCACTTTCGACCACTGACCCCGGTTGCATTTTGTTTTATTAAGTACTCCAAAATTGAGCGGCTCAGGAAATGTGTAGTGTAGTGTAAACTTCCTTAAATTCGAATTGAGCTTCAAAGAAGGTACACGGTAAGTCGAACAATGCAGACCAAATGTGGAGTGTACGAAGAGTCAGTCATGTTGATATTAGTTTGTTCCATGTTAAAAACGTGGTCAGTTGCTGGTGAAACTTTCAATTTTGCAATAGTTCATTTAACTTATGGACACCTTCTAAATTGGTTTCTGAACTGGAAATATGCACCAGTTTCGCTCTTGATTGATCTTTTTCTAAAACGTAAAAATTAAATTGTCCTCAGATCCTTCCTTTCGATGGTAAACTCGTTTATCGCGAAATAAAAAGTAGTGGCACCAACCGTCAACTGTACACTTTCTTCAAGCCAGTTTGATCAGTCGATAAGATTAACGTGGAGCGAAACCAACTGGGATGAATAAAGCTCAGCCGATTAGTCTGCGCAAAAGTAAAAGGTTAAAATTGTTAAACTCAATTTGTAAACTGCCGTTTTAAACAGGATAGCTCTCTTTTAAGGAGGTATTCATGTATTCGCACTGTCACTTTGTGTGACCCGTTTAAGAAAGCGACTTTTCCCGACTGGTTCATTAAACCATGACCTTTAGCACATTAGTCTAAGTTTACATGCATCGATAATGTGTTGTATGAAACTTGAATGGTACGTTGTATTGCATTATCAAAAGACAAGAGCCCTGTATACTTGCGACGCCGTGATTGGCTTCAGAACACTCTCCTGGGTTGTCATAAAAGCTCATATTCTTACGTCCACTCTAGACTTGCTATTCGATTCAGTCCTTCACTGGAAATGTATCCTAGTCCTTCCTGTGTTTTCCTTAATGTCAAGCTAATTGAAACATAATTCACTCCTGAGAATTCATGTCATTTGGACCTTCGTGTAGACAGACTGTTCAGATTTCTATTGTCACTATATCCCACCATTTCTAGCCCTTTGTGTACCCGGCATGAGGTTCGATCCACTTTACGCTGTGCTGAAGTTGTTGCTAAAGAGGCAATATCCATTTAATAAATCTGCGAAAATATCTTGTGTACTGTGTGTAATAACCTTGTCTAAAAGTGAAAATCAGACGTTATATTAAATTCGTCAATCAGAATTGGCCGAAAGTATGTTTATCACCAATGTCCAGGCAAAGATACCAGGTGAAACTTGATTCCACATCCACAATGTCATTACAGCTGCGCTTGAAAGGAAGGCTACTTGGCGGATTATGATTGGGTCTCACTCCTTAGGAAATCTATCTTCAAGCGATATCATTGTACTGGAAGGTGTTGTACGACACAATTTAAACTTGTGTCATCGTGGTTCTCATCCAGACCTCAAATAAGTGTTATTTCAAAGTGCATGTCCCGGCACTCAGACAAACATTCTTGAGATGATGGTGAGCTATCGTACAAACATGGAAAAGTTGAAAACTGGCTAACAACTTTTGTTGGGCACCGCATCAGGAGAATGGTTATAAAGGAGGACATCCAGAAGTGCTTACCCAACTAGTTCTGTTTAGTCTAAGAGATCACAACCTGACAAGTATGTTTTACATTAGACCTGAGCTATGGGAAAACGAACTGAATTGTCTATATGATAGGAGCCAGTCATAATGAGTCACTTCTTTCTGGACAGAGAATAGGTTTGTCTCGTGACCGTGGTCTACCCTCTGTGTTGTAACAACTGAAACTGTAAATTACATTATTGGTGAATAATTCTCCCGTTCCCGTAATGAACTGATTTGACTGCGGTATTTAGCAACGGCCTAATGTGTCTCTATCAGAGATTGCAACTTGATTTTCTGCTCACAGTAACAGGTAGTTCAGGTCATACAACTTTTGTCTCCTTTAGTGGGCCGTGGTTCTCTCCGACACCATCTACCCTAATAGTTGTCGTCGGTTAAGGAATTCTAGTTCATCCCACGTTCAAAACAGTGATTACCTATTATATTACTTTCGCTTTTGACTAGTTCGGTAGCTCACTTCACTTTTACGTATCCTTTTCAGTTGACTTTATATTGTGGCTGATTTACTCTGTAAGTTGATTACCAATACCCTTGGTCACTGTTCGCAAAGCCGGTTCTTCAGGGCACTCAATAAGAAAACAGCCTCAATAATATAATGACAGTGAAGTTTGATAGGAAGTGTATGTAAACCACATGTGCTGGAATGTGTTTCGAGAGGAAAACACTGTGCTATTCAAGGTTGCAAAGAACCTGCAGTCCATTCATACTCTATGACCAAAGTACATACGCAATGGTCAGCGCGTCAGTTCAGCAGTAGTATGGGGTTGAACACACATACGGTAATGCTCTTTTTTGCTAGACGAGCCAATTGTTTCTCGCATTGCGCATAGTGGTGATAACGGCTGGCTGTACATTATGCAGTTGAAGCAACAACGTCCTTATTTGGAGATTAGGCTATACACAATACTGTTGACGATCTACTGACTAAAATACCCCAGTTTACACTGTTTGTCATGACAGTTCAGTCAATACTCTAAGATGGTGTGACTGTCTTTCTGTTTGCCACCGCCCTTATCCACAACATCTGTTCGATGATCCTGAGCTGTTGAAGTGCATGGCTTAACCTGTCAATAAGCTGTTCTCAACAAGTAGATTACTTGGCTGTCCAAACCGGGTGATTGTATCACAAGCTACTTGATATGGGATATTAGAAAGGCTACTATTAATGATTTCCTGTTCGTTGGTCATGTTTTAGCGAAATACTACTGTTTACCAGATAACCGTCAAACCTTCGTGACTTTGTATTTTGTCGAAATTTTTCATCACTGTTTAAAAATTGCGTTCAATCTGAACGAACTGATTTTGTTTTCTATCTACATATTGAATCATGCTAAAAAGATCACAATGATGTATTAGGGCGGATGTTAGAAACGAAAGCAATATACCATGGCTAGTAATGTTAATTACCGCATCCAAGATGGGTCAGTGAACACAAGTAAACCGAAGTAGGTGGAACATGCTGTAGGCGACAGTAAAGTGATGTGTTACTCAGACAAGGCTTATACCCCATTATTGCAACAAAAGCATGCCATGAGGGGCACTCTGTGATCTGATTTGACTAAGATGTTTGTCAGTATAAGTCTGCATACAGTTTCAGGCCGCTAGTTACTTTTTCAGATCACACTTCTTGTCCCGGTGCTCCATTGTGATCGGTTTAACGTGGTTTATTCTGAAGACACACAATGATGCCACGGAGATCCTTCAGACAACTTTAACCATCGGTCTAGACGAAGTTATTTTAATGTACGCGGTAGGGTTATTGGAAGTTGATACTTATGGGACAAACTGTGTTCATTTAGTCAATAGAGGGTCGGTCAGTGACAACGAGGTCCTTTAGGGTCTCATTGTTGACGATGTTTACGAAATCGGGAAGAAGCCCTCCAACTAGTAATGATACTGTCTCGTGTACCATTCCGAAGCATTTCCAATCTGTATCACTCAAGTTGGTTTATACCACGCGCGGCTTGAACGATGAAACTACCTCAAAGACTAGAGGTAAGCGGTTGATGGGTTCACATAATTGGTAAGTCAATTTATACGCAAGATAACTGATGGAAACCTCGTCTTTTCTGAGAGCATGTGCAGTGAAGTCAAGCCTTTGGAACATCCCGAAGCTAGTGGCAGTCCAGCGCCAATTTTCCGTCTGAAATGTGGATGCAGCAGCTGAATGACGAAAACGATCAGCCACTCTTTGAAGCGGAACCAATTAGAATTTTGCGGAAATTGGCACATTATAGAGACTGGCCACAGCAGGGTCATTCGAGGCCAGACCACAAGTGCACCCAAGAAAAGACTGCATAACTATTTTATCCGAGGTAAAGGAACGTATTAGTGATGTTAACGATTTGTTTTCGCAGCGTTTCATCAAGCCGAGGAGCATTTTGACACCGGTGTTGCCCTGTATGTCTGTTATTCAAAGATTTATCAGAAGAAATTGCGTAAACTTTTTACACTAAAAATGTCAGTGAAGTTCACTTTGGTATAGTCTTCGTTCTTATGTTTGAAAATGGCCCCGTGAACAAACATCCCAGAAGGACTACACTAGGTTAGCATAATCGTACTCCATACCTTAAACCGTATGGAGTACTACGAGGTGATATTGAATAAATCTAGCTTAAGAAACCATTCGATTACCTACTTTGCTTTAGGCAACCACACAGTATGTGTCACAGGAACGGTTTCGTCTTCTTCCACCTACCCCAACCAACAAACATCGTCAGGGTTTGTTGTAGACAATTTGTGGAATCGCAGTGCAACAGTTTATATCTATTATATCTATTACGTCCATTATGTCGTCAACGAGATAGTCCATTAAGTTTCTTGAACCAACTATATAATACGATGATAGCCGATTATGAATACTCGTACATATTGCAGAAGTTGTTTTAATGTGTCACTTCGTATAAACAGCGTCGACTAAGAGGAATGAGGCGGACTGTACAAAACGAACAGTAGACTTAAAAATGTGCCTAAAAATGTGCATGCCATAAGAGGAGAACGTGTAGATGAAAAACTGTTGTCTTAAAACTGATATCAGTTGGATATGCCGTAGACTCAACATTCGCCTAAGCACTTGTGAGGTTCCTAAGAAGTGAAAATGTAGCATCTAATAGAAAATGAGTTTATTCCTCACTAACACATGTGTATATGGTGAATTACCTGCAGAGTAACAGTATATTCGTGAAGCATTGTGGGTCATCCTAGTGCAGACGGTGGAATAGATGTAAATATCAACGTGCTGTATTACTTTTTCCGATCTAAAGTCTTACGAGTAAGCTACCGTCTACAAAATGAAAGCTAGAACAAAATGAACACAACCTCGATAATCCTATCTGCTCTTAATACAACCATACTCAACTTAAACGATCAGATGCGTAATACATACTATCAGGTTTGTTACAAAAAAGCTCCTGGTGGTAATCTCTGTTCAGACTTGAACCCTACGAGACCAATCTGTAGGTATTCGGTTATCTGTCGGGCTCATTGATGATGTCACCTCGGTGGCTGGTGAAACGTTCGCAACCCAAAGACTAAAGTGGGCTAACAACCGAATACATAAACAATCAACTGGGACTAGCACCAACGGCATTGTTCCCAACAATCAGAGTCAATATTAAACTAATCGGATACATATAGATAAGAGGACATATTACTAATAATATTTGCATTTACTCTAAATGTCCGCATACACACAATCAAGTATACGATCCGTTAATTCACCTAGGGGCTGCGGGAATTTCAGCAAAACATTACGGAAAATAATTTGCAAAACGATGCTCCAACGTGGCCGGCTTCTTTTTGATTCAACTTGGTGGATAACGAGCACAAGGTCAGAACCGACAAAATTGCTTTCATTAATAAAAGGTTTTCAACAGACTGCCCGCTTATCTATGCACTCATTTACCACTTCCGTGATTATTTTTCAATCACATAAATTCTATCCTCTTTCGTGCCTTAGAATTCGCATAATAAAATCGTGAACTCATCAACAAGTATATCAAAGATCTTGAAACGACGGAAGAACAGTTCCAACGGTTAGTTTGACCTAAGAACCATTACAGGTTCTCCAAAATATCCGTGGCTCTTCAAACCTCGAACAGAATGCATTGTCATATGTCAGCGGGAAAATATCCACCTCTTTGTCTGTTATCGTCATAAATGGGGCTTTTTGATTCAATTGACAAACGAAGAGCTACAAGGTGTTAGGCAGTCTGTGAAGTTTTGTTTGTTAAGGTTGGCTGTGAGGTTTACACTAAACTACGAAACGTAATATGACGGAAAATCACTTCTTTAATTTATTCCGCTCTATAATTAGCATACTTGAATATTGAATGCAAAATTATTCACAGTGGTTTCGAAATGCTCGGACTTATTAGTGAAATGTCAGTGCTAACACTGTTGTTTTGAACAGAATGAAGTGTGGCATTGGTTGTAAATTGCTACATTTACATTACAGCTGTTACAAAGCGAAAACTCACAAGCGACAAAACGAACAGGGACATGCATGTAGTGATGGAATAAATTCCCGTGGACCCAATGTTTAAAAGGACATTTTTGAAGTTGCGCGCCAAAAGTGAGTTCGAGGTGAACATCTCGTAATCAGCACCTGAACAATCGTTCTGTGAATTATAAAGAATTATATCAAACCTATTTTGATGTAATCTGTATCACTTGAGAGAATAACCTAGGTGTCTTTTTTACGTCAACATCATCATAGCAACAGGCTGAGTGGTAAACCAAACAGTTAGAAGAACGTACATTAACTGCAATTGCAACGAATAGCTACGAACTGTCTGTGATCAGCTGAAGATCAGTCATCCTTTGTTCATATTTATTCAGCAATATAACAAAACACTTCATTACAGTGAATCTGAATGCGTGTTTTCTGAAAAATTATGTCATGGCAGACAGCTGTTGAGGAGATTAACCTGGACGTATGTGGCAACTCTAAATAAAAATTTCTGGAGCACAATAAGAACTGGAGTTAAAGCACAGTTGACTAACTGAATGAGGTTTCCACTAGCCCAATGCAAAAAGTAAACGCTTGCTTCTGCATAGACGAGATGCAATGTAAGATATCTTCTCCCTTAGGGATATTGTAACGTGAGGTCGAAACCAGCGAGCGCGCACAGGTTGAATTTGAATTACGTAACTGGGCGCGCTGCTGTGTTGTTGGCGCCGTTTTAGTTTTCGTTTGTGTAAGTCGTGTGCATGACTTATTGGGCCTTTGACTCATGACTTTTTATGTTGTTTCCTTTTGCAGGACCGTTGCTGGAACCCCTACTTCGAAAGAACATTGTCCTCTGGTGTCTCCACGTTGCTCCAAAGTTAGTCCACAAGTGTAACGGACAATTAGATTAAAGACGACTGGCTTATATGTTACAATATAACTGCTGGAGCGTATATCTTGATTGTTTCAACTAGGGTGTTAGAAACATATCACTGTAAAGCAGTTTGTTAGGAGAAACAAACGATAAGATCTTTGTACTACTAATAAGTAGTGTGGCAGATATTTATGATTTTAGATGAGACCCAACTGTGAAAAGTCAGGGCTTCGGCTGGATTCGAACCAGCGACAGAAACACCATGCCTCAACGCGGCAAGCGCTCTACCAGCTGAGCTACGAAGCCACGCCAGGAGCTCGGAAATTTCACATTTGGACTCGGTTACCCACCCGTCTCACTGTCTCATATGGAATCCACCAAATGATCTAGGGGATCGACTGCCCCGGTAGGATTTCTCAAACAGTTCACGCTGGAATCCACCAACGCCACTGTTGAGCATAGATAAGATCTTTATAATTGACTTGTCACGTGAACGAGTCCGTTGGAAACATACATAAAACTATGGTAATTTGTGGTGTATAGTCTGAGGTTGTCCATATTGTGCATATATCATGCCGGGCAACACAAAATTGTCTGTTTGGCAAACTAACTGTTCCTACGCAGGGTATGAGAAATGTCGCTATATGGCAGCTTTACGAGTTCATATTGTAGAGCATGTACATTCTGAGACAGCATACACGAACAACTATGTCACCCGGATTTTCATAGCATCTGCACGGAAGACCGCTAAACTTCTGCAAAGGTTTATAAATAATCTGTTCAATTCGGACATATCTTTGTCATGTAGGGAGTATCGCTACGCTTCGGATAGCACGTACCATTCTGTCGACTTTTACTTGTGACCTCGTTTCACACAATATATGACTATATACAGTACAACACCAGTTCCAACTTAGCAACAGATAAGAAATCATATGGGATCTCAGAGGATACGGTAGTGGAAAACATTGATGAATGCGAGTTGTTGAAGCGGTACCCCGAGTGTATCCGGCAGATGAAGCATGTATGCATTATATAGGTGGTATTTGTACAAACGGTAATAGGTCCCTTTATATCCCTGATGAGCTGTTCCAACCCGGAAGACGATCTACTTAGACTAGCTCAGATATTTAAAAGTCATGCCAACGTAGGTTATCAAATTAGTGGTGATATAATCACAGCATCAAGTGGAACTCGACAGGACTGCGTAACACCTGTGACAGTTACACAAACATACTCGGCAACCACATCGTTTGTTCCGACCTATGATATTCGGCTGTAACCAATGTGACAGTTGTTGTTGAAACTGGCTGCACAACTGCGTGCGGAGATCGACTGAAACATAATCAACGCACGGTTGTCACCTCTTCATTGGGATATGTGAAAACAGAAAACCTGTTAAATTGTAATGCTGGTCAGAACGCAGCCTAAATTGTAGTCTCACTCTAGCCTGCTCGTGTAGCAGAGTTTTAGAGAAGGCGCGTTTTGTTAATAGACCTGCTGTTCTGATGTATCGTTAGGAAGGTTGATCGTCCGATTTTGCTAGTTAGCGATAAAACCTATGGACCTCAGGAATTGTGTGGCACTTCTCTGACCAGAATAATCAGTACCCTGTTTGTTCATCAAAACTGATGAGTCCTTTACGTCAGTTAGAACAATCACATTCTTGCTGTCGAGTACACGGGTTGAACTGAGTACCCAAAAATGAACGGTTATGTTGTAACAGAATATCTTGAGTTTGAGGTTGAACCTGATGTGAACAGATGTGTAACATCCAGAGCGTAATTTTTGACCGGAAAATAAGTTTTGCTAGTTTTTACAAGTTAACAATAAATTCGCGCAAACAGATGCACTTAAAAACTGCAAATATTTCGAAGCGTGTACCACTTCTCAGCAGTTAAATAAAGCAGATCAATGGATTATCTGTAATGGGCGCTGTCTCATATTTATGCCGGCAAATTATTCTAGAGGGAATTACAGAACTGTATAATTAATGCGGCTTACAAACCCAACCTGTCTAGTTTCATTGACAGTGCCACTCAACTATATCATATCACCTGAGTTCTGTTCACTTACAGATCTTCGGAAGAGGCCTCATTTCACATTGGAAAACATGCGCCAGAAAACACTTTACGAAGCTTGGAAAAAGCGATATGTTGACTTCTAGATAGGTGCAACTCTGCAATCGTATCATAACAGGAAATGTGAGGCACTGTAAAATAACAATCAGCCAAGTTCATGTCTTGTACTTTGTGAATAAAGAGTGAAATTAAATTAGAGTTTGATCAATCCAAAAGTAATACAGATAGCTTTGAATGGTGTGCTGAAGTTGAATGACCTTGGATCACAACACATCTAATGATGAAGATCACGTCTTTCATGTCTAGTCGATTGGTCATCATAGAGACAAGTGAGTACCAGAGACATTGAGACATGTGTACTGCACCAACGAAATAAAGACTATATTTAACCGGAAGAAAACCTTGTTTATCGGATCAGTGGCTCGACGCTCTACCGGATTGCTTCGAGGAAGGTCCGAATGTAGCATAGTTGGCATTCATTTCGATGTGGCTTACTGCTTAGGTGGACTGGCCTCAAATGTAAAAGTGAGTGTCAACTGATAACTAAATTTCGAGGATTAGAAATTAAAAATTCGGTATGTTACTCACTTTTGTGATTAGAAAACAACGAGCTTGACGATATCAAATATATATTTCACATCGCTCACTACAGACGTTGGATACTGGTAATCAGAGGTTTCAGAGAGGTAAATATTCGACGTACACTGCTGTAGTTCTAAACACTTATCTTAAAGAGTAGGAAACTGATTAAATTATTTGAGCTGGCCGCTGTTTGATTCCGCACTTATTTGCGAATATTCAAAATTTCCTAGCTAGATGAGTTTACTAGAAGAAACCAGCGCACGTGTCGAACGAAAGCTGAAAAACGTCATCTTTAAAATATGAGCTAAAACTCCACAATCTTAACCGTGCTTCTAAATAACTAGCATCCATAAATGATGCACGGAAGTGTTGAAAGAAAAGTTGAGGATAAGTTTTATTTTAGAAGATCATAGCATAATCTGAATTGAAGAATCTGTACAGTGAAGCATGACCACTTAGATTTATCACGAGGACACTAATCTTTTAGCAACGTAAAAAATAACAAGGCTTACATTCGACTTATTTTGTAATTCTATAAGCTCACAAAATGTTATGTTTTATTTCAGAAAACCATCAAGATGCATGAAAAGTTGTAGTTATTTTATGTTTATTAGACGGAGTGTCGAGGAAAATCGATTTAGATAATGATTGTCATTTGCAAACACCACATTGATTAGATGAACTGTGAAAGTCTGAATTTGGTCCGATGTCGCCAAAACTGGCTGCTATGTGCCTCCTTATCCTGTCTGGATTTACATTGTAACAGTTTTTGATTGTTAAAACATACTGAAGTAGACTGATGTGGTATTGAGATTTGGATCGGCAACTACATAACCACCCTGTAGTGTTGGGTTATTGCAAACGTTCGCAGACACGCGTGATGTACAGGTCATCACCCTGTGTGTATGCTGCTTGCGTGGGTGTTCAGTGTACATACGCATCACATCATATACGCAAGCAGACTCTGGTTTACTCGATTACGATGGATCGTCACGCAAAGCATTTCACTGTCTGAAGTGTCTAGGACATAGACCTTATGAGCACGCACAAATCGTAAATTTCATTTGTTGCGTTTACTTCCTTTTGACGAGAATCGAAACATCACATAAAGATCCGGATGGTATGGTTGGGGTAAAGTCGGACAGGTCGTTTGGTTATTTGTAGATGGAATGAAATATTTCTACCACAAAAAACAACCCATTCCCTGATTCTCTTGACTACATATTCCTGTCATACGGGTCAGATAATTTAACAACATTTTCCGAAATATAGAATGAGCCTGTGGTTTAGTTTCTGTATTCATCATCCGACCTAGGCAAACTCTACGGTATAACTGCAATTTTGTCGGTCAGACGATCATCCTCCTTCGAACATAAACGAAGAAGTAATGTGGATAGCTATAATAAGACGCTTTTATGCTGAAGTTAAAAAATAGACGCCCACAATCGTTGATAGTCAACGTTGAGACAAACTCGGTAATTATGGAGTAAAATGTTCAGTACTTTTCTCGTCACCATTGAAACGTTACTACTGATAGCTCTGTGTTACAGCGATGCTTGGAAATTGTCTCAATAAACTGCAGTGCTGTCGATATCGAACGAAAATGCGCTACGAGTAAATTGGTTTCTGATAAGTTTACTGCGGTTTCTATTAATCCTCAAATCAAACAAAACTCACCCTGATCATACAGTCAGCAGATCAGCAACAATGGTATGGAGTGACGACATATATTTACAAACATTTTAGGATATTGCTTTCAGTAGACAGTTCAGTTCACACAACAAATAAAACAAAGCCGTATGCACCAATGGCCGTTTGCAACCATCTGAAAAACATCAGACAAACCCTACGGGAGCATTTGCGGTTTTTATCAGTGTCAAGATGAGATGCATAATGTTGATGCATACTTAACGCACTCGCGTGCAGTTTTAGGTGTGGTACATATCCTTGTCGGGAACTGCTAGTGGATATGGTTACTTGTTGAATTTGATTGCGACTACTTGGTAGACCATTTTAACGAAGTGAACGCATACCGTCCCCCTGACCCCGTGATGTTTATGACGTACTTCATATATAGAAATTAAAAAAATTATGTAAAATCAATCCGGTGTACAGAATTCCAAGACCGCGGTTATGTGACGTATAGTAAATAGTTTATTTGCACAGAAGTACAATGTGGGTATTCATGATTATGAATGATGCTATCAATTTTGTTTTCGCTTGTGTTTACAACGCTGCACAATATCGGTTGAATTGTTGCATGACGATTGATCAGAAACCAACATTTTTGTGTGACGATTGTCTGTAATTGTTGTAACCTGATGCAAACATCGACTCATTAATTAGTATTGTGTTGAAAAGGGTTAGGATGTACGCAAATCTTTTGCTTCACGCTGCTCACTGAAAAACAAAATCCTCAGCCGACAAGGGATCCACATCAGGGACTTTTCAACAGTTTATGCGGTGGTCCTAACTGTGCTGGTAACAACCCAGTTTGAAGGGCATTGTAAGAAGGCAGCATTTATTTTCTCAAGTTAAACTCCGCGCACAACCTGCAGGGTTGCTACTGTGAATAATATGTCAGTGAAATAGATAACTGCTTAGTAAACCACACTTGTTTATTCAGATGACTGTCTAGACAGTACACATTGGCGGACAGACAGAAACCGTACCGGATTTAGGAAGCTCATTGTCAAAACAGTCGTCACTTGATAGCTTGGGTTGTTTGACAGTAAGAGGATTTATAACGATCAACAATATTTTGTCATAAACTACTGACTCAGTTCTTACAGAAATGTCTTGCCTTTAACTGTTGTAGGTGTACGTGAATGCCACTCTTTTCCTGTTCAACAGTACCCTATAAGTTCTAGTTCAACGACAGTGCTGCTCTCGGTCAGTTGCAGAATTATTTAAAGGTGGTTCCATATTCATTACTCTCTCAGGCTTACGACTGTCTCCAACTGCAAACGATGGACAGTCGTTCTGAAGTTGCTAGGACAGACTAGCAACAGAATTTTGACTAAGCCCGGGGTTGTTTCACAGTATATGATCAACCTTTATCTGTACGAACTGCTTGAAAGAAATACCCTTCTCAACACCTTTTGAAGTAGTGATGGGTGCATGCTACTTTCTAGAGCAATCGATTTCAACTTACTATTAAGGGTAGCCTAGCTGGGGGTGTATCCATTGCGTACCTAAAGTCATTTACTCTAGTAGATTAAACTTTTTACGCCAGAACCGTGATGATGACCGTAACAGGTTGATTCGCCTGGAAGACCTCAATTAAACGCTCGTGTTAGTAGTTACGTTTCCTTGTGAATGGTTCACTAAAGGAACCTCAGAGGTAATTCAAAGGATTTTTCATAGTTATAAAACTATCGGACCCGCTCACAGACTGATAAGAGGTTACGACTTTTCGGGGGGAGTGTTCAGACACCTTATCCTCAGTGGCGTAAGTGCTCTCAGACCACTGATCATCCATGGGGTGTGGCTTTCTCTTTACGTCACTAAAACCAATCACGTTGTTGCTATCAAGTCGATGATTGTAGCATGTAACTGCGAATGTGCGGAGACATTTGGTTTTTGTGCAGTGGAAAATCATGATTGGGGACGGACACAGATGCTAACTTTCCTGTGCACATACAATTGAAAAAGGTTGATCATGATACTTATCCACTGGAATGCACACTTTTCTACTGTCCGAAATCTGTGATTAAACCGTTGGATCCATAGACGTTAGTATAATTGTAGTACGCAATTAAACCCGATCGCAATCTGGTGTCTCAAAAACCATATAAAGTTCCGAGGATTCACACCTGACACGTATACTACCCCGCCGAATTCAGAATATTTGACTCTTAGAACAAACTCTATAGTTGAAGGTTGCCGGCTTGAAAACAAAAGTTTGTTTCCTGCTGGCACTGTGAAGACAGATTGTGTTAACAGTACAATATGGAGAATGTTAACACGTTATTCCAGTTCTGCTTGCTGCCTAGGAATTTGGTGGACACTGATATATTTGCCTTTGCATCTACCAAATCAAAATAAACTCCACCAAGCTAACAATCAGAGTATATTAGGCATTGTTTATTTGCAGAAATAGCAGTGCTCTTGATGCACATAGTCAATTGTACACTGATCCTTCAGAAGAATACCTTTCATTTAAACGTAACATATAGTCGTTATCAATGCTGTTGGTTTGCTTACCTTCCACTTGACATTTCCATTAAAAAGTTGTGGTTATTGCGCGCTCCTACATTCATTCGGTAACCACTAATCATATCGCTGTGCTTCCGCACCTGATAGTTTGGCGTAGATCTGATGAATAATCGCTTAAGCTGAATGCACACATTGTTTTGTGAATGACCACTGCTTGGACAAAAAGCACACCATACAAAGCAAACCAGTGATGTAGCAAGTCATCTATATGAGTTTCTAGATCAACCATCACAACAAAGAGTTGTAAACTTCTCTCAGCTTTCGATAATTACCGTAATTTGGTTTACATCACTCTATCCTCCGACTCGACTTGCTAAAGGTGCAAACTAAAAAAAATTAACACTTCAATGGAGGATAGTAGATACATCAGTGAAACTATTGGAAAGTCCTGGATATTTTGAAGAAAGAATTGATGTCCTCCATATGGTCCTAGTTACCAGAAGATGGCAATGGCCAACAGCGTTACAGTCACTATGGGTACCTTTGAAAATGGCTTACCGCAACTTCTGTTTACTAACAAGACTTGGTATCATTGTGTTTATGTTTGGTCCCACAACAAACTGTTAACTGTCCTGGCCTGCATTTCTCCTTACACTGAGTAGGTATTGCACTGTGATAAAGCCTTTTGTATAATCCATGACCCATGTTTTCACATTCCTAATACCCTACTGTTTAGGATGCACCTGGAGTTGTTACAGATTGGGTACACTAATATTTTTGTCTGTTTTCAATAACTCATAATTTATTAGTTACAATAAAACAAAATAACCGAACCATTCGTGTAACCTGAGATGTGCTTACAGCTAAATTTAACTGTCACTTTTTGACAACCTGGCCCCAGTCAAGGACGCGGTGGGCATAACGATTACCTCAAAAGTCCGTAGATCAGATCATACATGTTAACGGGGAAGAGAATAACCACTAATGAAACATTCTGAGGCGAGTGTTCATCAGGTGTAGTACGCCTTTTCGAAAGGGTTTTGCTGAAAATTGTAAGTGAATGTGAAAATCTGCTACCGACTGTAAGCGACGCACAATTTCTGTCAACCGGAAGGCCAATCAACTTATGAAAACTCAAACAATATACATGTTGGTTAACTGTCTTCAAACTTATCGCGGCTTTTACCTCGCGTTTCTCTTTGTTTCTATCGGTCTGAAAAGAACAACGAAGCCTTTTCCTTGAGAACTCTCTCAGTTGTGTCTATTTTCAGCATAACAAAAAATCTTCACACATTCCACAAACATTTGGAAAGTAGGTTTACTTGCTTGTTACCAACGCACGCGTTAGCGAATCGAAAAACTGTTCGCCTACAGATAAAAACATAGTCGCTTAAAAGATCCGTTGGCATTTCACCGAAAATGGTATGCGAACCAGGAACTTTACAGTCTTTCTTTCGTTTCAAACATTTTGAAAACTGGTCATATTTACCGTCATAATTTTACCGATGACAGAACGATTTGTTCGCGTGTACGTATACTTATATGAATGTATGTGTGCGTATGTCGATATGATATTCAAAGGGTCGACATGACGACATTAGCAAAATGCCAAATAACATTGGAATGTGCCATTGTTTGGAACCACACTCAGTTTGATGTCAATACAATCTGACTGAGGAAAAGAAAACGATTACTTTTCTTGTCATTTCAATAAAGTTTCATAGTAAATGTTTCTGTACTACCAAAGCAATGTATTGGAATGCAAAATTTTGATTTACTTCCAGCTGACTTTGTAGCGCCCAAATTTGGTCTTAAGTCTGAGACAAGTATAGATCTAATCCAGATGGATAGACTTTGAAATGCTAAAACTTCACCCTATAAAAAGACTACATCGGTGAAAGAAATGCAAAATTTCGGAACTGTTAATAGGTTCAAACCAGCGACAGAACCAGCTTGCACAAAAGCAAATAGCTTTTGATCTTCCGAGTCCAGACGCCAAACTGAGAACTCAGGGATTTCACACGTGAACCTAGTTATTCACCTGCCCCATTCTGTCACATGAATTTCAACAAATGATCTAGGAAAATGATCGCACAACAAAGATTTCCCAAACAGTTCATTAAAATCCTTTAGCAGATGAGAGAGTGTTTGCCCTCGTTAGGCATGCAGTTTCCTTCGGTGGTTTGTACGTACACAGTGCCAAACTCTTTCAATGTTAAATCTTTTCCGAATTAGCTTCTCAAATATTTTTTGGGTTCCAATGAAAACTCTCAGTCGTAGGGTTTTAATTTGAGGTAACAGTTCACTCGCTGACTTCTTCGGGACCAGGTTATCAGAGGGATAACTCGGCAGAAAGTAGACTAACTTTTGACGGAGCAATTAGAGCGCAACGGGCAATGCTGTCGCATATTAACCGAATTCCATCAGTTTTGGATTCGCACTTACCAATTCTTATCTCCGTTACATATTTCTGTCGTGATTAATTTATTTTAGCATCTTATATTGGTTTTAAAATTTTATCAACAGTGTAAAAATATAGTCTATTCATTTGACTCACACAAATGCTCACTGCGATCACTCTGCATCATTGACTAAGTGACGAATAAGTGAACGCCAGGAACAACGTGGATCTTTATAAGCACGAGTCGGTAAGATCTCATGTTCAGTAAAGTGCACTATCATGCATATCGATGGTGACAGTAAACCAGACGTTGAAGTACCCGATTTCCGTACGTTATGTGAAAAAGCTTAAAATTGATGGCCACTGGCTGACAGATGATAGTCGAAGAAGAAACTTGACGAGTTTCAACTAGAAACGATAAAAGCACTGAAATATGACGGAAAGGTTAGGTTATTCTCTTTTCTATGTGAACGGATTTTCACCTGTTGAGACTGTTTAATTTACCTGGAATCGGACGATTTGAGTTAAGGTGTGCCCACTGTTTTATACAGATTTTAACAGGCAAGCTCGCACCTACAGTCTTGTAAACTGGAGCTCCAGGTTCAATGAGAACGCTAAAGCTTGAACAGACTTGGATGTCATTTAACACGTTTGATGGAAATAAGGCAGTGTAGGATAAGCATCTCGATTATTTATCAGAAAATGTGGGGAAAATGTGTATTGTGCACGCAACTGTACAAACAATTCTATTAGATCTTATAGGAAATCATATAGACGAATGAGACAAATAAATTCAGCGCGAACACGGAATGTTAGAAAATATGAAAGACCTTGAGAACTGTAAATTACAACGTTGTTGCCTGTTCCGTATATTAGTAACACTGATTCATCTCACATGTCACCGAAGCAAGTCAAACAATGTATGAAGTCATGCTGACAAGATAATTGCAACTTTCAGGACTGAAGAAGATCAGCACCATTTCGGATCCCATGAAACTGTTTAAATAGTTTACTGTATGTTGCTAACTTTTTATCCATGAATGACAAGTAACAAGCAGTTCACAACTTATTGCCTGGTCAGTTCGAATGAATCCCGAATGAAGTATATATATCAAAATCCAAAACCGACTCAAAATGGTGATTGAGTGTCATTTCGTGTATATCAGCCACTGGAACAATAATCCGGCTTGTTCGTTTCATTATTTTAGATTATTTTAAAAATATTCTATCAAATTGCTGGTAGTTGCATATCACAAGGTAGACAAACTTTTAGGAAATGTCTTGTCTACAGCATAGTAATGATTCTTTCAGAAATAATTGAGTAATTCTTGAAAACAGAACAATAATATTACCTCAAGATATTAATGATGTTACATAATTGTCTAAAACTTTTATCATCTACTCTGGTAAAACTAATGGCGTGAGGTCCACCAGATGGTCAATGTAGACAGAAACGAAAATGTTATCTAGTCAGTTTTATATTTTAACTTATGTGGATGAATTCGCTTGCATACTTCTTATTGCAACTGAATAAAAACTTAATAAAAATTATATGTGGGCGAGTAACTTGTAATTTCAACACCAGCAGAGTTTGCCGCAGAAAATACGTGCGTCAAAATTATAATCATCAACCAAAAATACTTTATACCTATAACACTGTGTTTGATAATAGTAACTTACGCAACCAAGCATTCGATAGTTTCCGTTTTGAAATTTTCAATCAATACTCGAATTAAATTGTTGTTCATGAGGTCTCACAATATGAACCAGTCCACAATTTGTTCATAACTGGAGTTGGAGAAAAGAATGACTTCCATATGCCAGTACGCCTTATTTCTGTTATTATTTCACAATTACTTCCACATAAGTACCATGTATTATTACAAACAATTAAAAAAACTCGTCCAATAAGAATGGCTTGGCCATACTTTAAAGCCAGTGACCTAGCCATCTTAAATGGGGATTTCTTCTTTTGGAGAATCCTGTTGTTGGATTTGTTCGGGTGTCGTTTCGCAACACCAAAATTTGATACTGCTTTGATTTGCGGTACGAATGTATTGAGCAAAAGAGACAAAAGGAAGAAGAGTAGATGCCAGAATGAAAGTGAATGATATATTGGACCGTTAAATTTACGTCGGATAAGTCTGAAACACAGCTCTAGTGCTGTAATAACTTCATCGTGCACTGGTCGGAGGATTTAGAAATCTCGAGCATGCATCAAGTTAAGGTATCATTGGGATAATAAATGTATTATACTCCAGGTAAACAGCCAGTTTTAATATACGAGCCATGACCAGTAACACGCGGCACCCAGTAAGCGGAATGTGTTCTACAACATTACCTGAGATAAACATCGGGACAACTTAAACGGTGAATTTCTGGGGCACTGATGACAGACACAATGACTAAGTTGGCACGAGTACATCAAACTTACTGAAAAATATGGGAGTTAGACATAAATGCTAAGAAATGAAAAAAAGCAACTGTTTGAAACGATTGACATTTCATAAAGGCTGGAATGGAGAATTCATTTCCCTTCAGAATAACATTACGTAGTTTAATAGACGTTCAGGAACTGTGTATTCTCTTTGGAATCTGACGTGATGAAGTGTAATTTAGTCAACCTGCCTTTATAGGTTCTGCTTTTTGGAATATTGTTTCGTTTACTGACTGACGTTTACTGTTTCGAACAATTCTTACGGCTTTCCATAAAAAAACAAGATGTTGATGTGTGTTTGGCCAGAAATTTTCCTACAAAGCTTTTTGCTTTTGACTTCGTTGCCTATTTTCGTTTCACATTGTTTTAGACTAGGCCAATAAATACTAATGTCTACAGAATTTTTCGGCAAAATTCAAATGATTACATTCGGTGCATATTAAGAAAGGGTATACAATTTGACTTGGTATATTTTTCATTCTATGTACTGTTGTTCAGTTGTGATAGCTTCCTACAATCTTTTGTATACTGTTAATGTAATTCATCGAAATGATCCCTAGCATGTATCCTTTGGCCACTGTCATTTGGAGTATTTGCAGGATTATGACTTTGTCTGTATCTATCGCCCGGGCAGTCGTCACGCAAATGCTGACGCTTTGTCTCGCGTTCCCGCGGAAATTGTTAACGCTATGTTATCCACACACTCAGCTGGGGCTACGTGGGCACACTATCAACTGAATGATCCGTACGTTTCTAACATCTACCGCCGACAACTTGATGGGAACCCAAAACCGATTGGTCGCGAAATGGAGGGCAGATCCCCGGAAGAGCGCTGCCTATGGTCACGGTGGGCGAATTTGCGAGTTGTCGATGGCGCATTGCATTTATTTGATAAGGCCGAACCAACATATAGACTAATCGTCTCATCTGGCAAGGTTTCAAAAAACTGGGACATGCGGGTCAGCGAAGGACTGAAGCAGCTGTCCGACAGCGCTTTTGGTGACCAAAGCTACATGATGATGTGGTTGGCAACTGTGCAAGCCTACGAAATCTGATGGAAGTCTTAACACATTATCAATAATGTAATGTCACATTTTCTTGTAATTGTTTAATCTACATTATGCGTATTTTTGATACCTTCTAACAATAGTATTTTCTTTCTATTTCAATTTGCGTAAAGTACAGGAGCAATTTTGATGTATGCAGTCGATGAAAACAATTACGCAATAAGTGATCTCTGGCTTTCCAACTTCATCTATAAAATCTTTTTGACAACTGATCACTTGCAATTTCCTCTGTTTTTTGTATGCTTATTTTCTTTGTGGTGTTACAGCAAACAGTTTGAACGTAAACCCGTCACTATTTTAACGGTCTTCTAAGAATACATATTTTTGCGGTTTTGTGATAAATTTCGCTTTCAAAAAATTCTCATACCTTTACAGTGGTCTATGTTGTTTATCACGTGAACTAGAAAGTCAACTTCATATAAGATTACCTCAGGAGTTGCATACAACTAATACTGTTTAAAGGAATATTATAATAAAGCCGGGATATATAAACAGAATGTATCGATTTGTGGGGCCAGCTGTGGGCAATTTGGTCTGCAGTTTAACCCAAACCAGCTGAGATAACAGAATGCCCGGAAGCGCAAACTCCAAAAAGAGAAGCCAGGAGCTCTGGAATGACATACTTAAACACATACTCGCCCATCATGTTGTGTTATGTGGGACTTGCCGAATAAGCCAGGGTTTCGAATGCCTGAGCGACGTCTCTTGTGCGGTTCACGAAGGCATCCCCGGTTGAGATTTCTCAAGATGAATGCATCTCCCAGGTCAGTTGCCAGAAAGTGATCATGAAAATAGCACGAACAACTACGCTTCTGTTGATGGTTAGAAATCCGTTTCGACATACGATCCGGGGTTAAAAATAACGTAATTGACACAATTTGGAGCGTGTTGTGATTACTGTACAAAGGACCCATTCTTTCTTATCAAAATGCAAGGATACTAACAAGATATCCATGGATAACTGACTTAAAGTGGTTTGTCCGCGTACAAACAGTGAAGGCGATGATCCATTTGTGAGTAGACGAAGGTTCAAATTTTGTCGTGAGATCCGATAAGTATTGCACAATACAGTAAGGTTTTGACAACAGGATTCACTGCCATTGGCACTCACCGTCTGCATTTAGACAGCTCATTCACAACCGGTGGCCAGGTCTCGGAGCGTAAATCTTGGGAACGAACCTGCCACTGTTAAGCAATTCATTTCCAATTAATTGAGTCGTTCAGGGTGTGGTTACTGTCAACTTGATAACAATCATTCCATGAAACTTTTGTGAACAGAACATTTTAAATGCGAACAACAGTTCCAGTTGTTTATTTTATAATAGTACAGTTGCACTGTGCTATAAGCATCCTTGGGCAGTAATGACCTCAAACCTAATAGTCCACGGATAATTTACTGCAGACATTTGCATTGGTCCTTTACCAAACTAAACTGTATGTTACCGTTTGTCTATAAAATTTTTGGCATCAGTGTTATCTATAGAATCTCGAATTGAACACCACACTTGATCGTAGCTTCCGCTTTCAGATAAGGCTTTCGGCTAGTACACTTCGAAAGGAAACGCTGGACTCGAGTTTCGCTTCTATTAGAGGTCATCAGTAGCACATGTCCTTGTCCTGAACGGAGGTTGAACTCCAGTACTAACGCTTTGAGACTAGCACGTTAAACCCAACATCGGTGGCGGCACAATAGGCATATCTTAATCATATCCAAATACTCTCTCAAAGCCTTGTGTGACTAGTGGGTCCACGATCATCTTGAAAGAAAAATCAACAGATGCGCTCTGTTCAATGCAACCAACAACCCCGTGATCAGGATTTCGCATTTAATTTGAAGTTGCTACCTCCATTGAACCAAATCAGCACGGTCCTAGAAGTACTAATCGATAGATTTACGTAACTGTATTGATGAAGAAAAATCATTATTTGTTGGTTACGTTTCAAATTCCAACGCCTCAATGTAAACTGAATCTCACGTTGAAATCCACTCGCATAGGACAACTGCTTTTGCATTCAGATAAACTTTCCAGCAAGACTATTTATAAAAATTTGCACCACTGTCAAGCTCTATTAAGAATAAAACTCGAGTCTAGCACTTGTTTTCACAACAGGCTAACTGACAAGTTTATCTGAATAGGGATGCTACGACCAGAAGGTGAGTAGGATTCAGCTCGAAGTACATCCAATCCCTCATCACTAATCAACAGCCTAACATATTGATAAGCAATTTCACTGAACTCTGAGATATCTACCAGTCTCGGGAGTGCCGGTCGCGGCGTTATCGACTGAAGTCAACGGGTAGTAACTGTGTCTCCTCCCAATCAGATTACACATTCTGATAAATTTCCACAAGTGAACGAGGCTGAGCGTTTGCATATGCTAAGTTAATCGTGCCTAATGTGAACTCAACAAAATTGCCTCGTGAAGGTGTGGCCGAAGTTCCAATCCCAACTAGAGTAAGGGTATGCATAGCTGACGAGCTCTAACGAGACGAACTCTGGCCTCATATTCCCTTTCAAAAGACGCTGGCTGGAACATCTATCTGTATGCAGATGCAATCAACCATGAGTACTATTCCACTCGAAGTTAAACAAATCCCTGACTACTCATCAGTGACATAAACGATTTGTTGCCATCTCCACGTCATTGAAGAACTTAATATATCGGGTCTCGAGTGACCGTATGTAAAGACGTGCTGATGCATCGTAGATGGTGTACATGCGACATTCTTATTAGAGATAGAAGTTATATCTTGATGTATGTATTGGCTTCGGGTGAATTTATGGCACAACGTTCACTCCTTAGAGGATTCATTTTAAGCATATTTCAGTGCTGCACCAGCGAAACATTTTTTCACTTAGGCGCTTCTTACTCGCGGAGTACATTTGGGATGGAATCGCAGTATATAAAAACAGACTGAAGAGAGAACTCACAGAGAGCAAACGTATTTCACATGGTGCAGTAAGCTAGGCTCCGAAGTTTATTTTGTCTCATGTGAGCTTAATCGGACAGATCTGAATTCCACATGTTGTATCCCTTTGATATGTCGGGTTTCCTGATGAGCTAAAAAGCTGTTGTTTTCAGTGTGGCTAGAATCTAATTAGCGCATGTGTTTCGTACCGGAAGAAATAACACTAATTTATAAGTACGGCCTTTAATTAAAAAAATTACTTTGACCACATAAGGATTCAGAAGTGACTTACATATAAGTTTACGTAAGGTGATCACAAGACAGAGTATGTTAAAACTAATTTTGAATATTCGCATTGATCGCAAACACCATACTTACATGAGACTAACAGTGATGAATATATGAGGGTGTAAACGTGTGAATCGATCTGGATCATGAATGAACCTCAATCTAATAGCACAGTGCATTCTGATGAAATTGATGAATACATGGTTTTCCCAGCAAAAACGTTTTTCACAGAGGGATAATCACTGAAATAACCAGTGAAAAAGGGCACAAAAACAAGAGCATAACATTATCCCTTCTTTAAAATGTATCTAGTTCGAGTGGGTTGGTACCCGAATTTCGATGTTATGTTTACAACGCAGTGTTAATGAAGTTTTGTGAGAACTGGTCCCCTTCAGTAATGCTCTTTCTCGCCATGCATGTGAAATGAAATAACTGCACACCCAGAATTGTTTCTGAAAAAGTCTTACCGTGGTTGCTCACTGCTGATCTATTTATTAAGTGAAGATCTTTTGATTAGGACCGGATGACTCATCTACGAATCAGTTTTGCCATTTATTCCATATATAGTGGACTCCTGATGAGTAGTCGGAGATTTGGTTAATTTTAGGTTGAACATAACCCACAATTGATCGCAGCTGTCGCATCCCCATAGACTATCCAGTCGGCCCCTTTCGAAAAGAAGCACTAGACTCGAGTTTCGCTCTCAATAGAGCTCGTCAGTAGTGCATATCATCACCACTGCCGGGACTTGAATCACGGACACACTGTTCATGAGGCTACCCTGTTTACCACTGCGCCATTGACCTCACGTTACGCACGACCGAATTATCATATGTGAACGCCCAAGCACTTTCGCTTGTGAGTAATGATCAGGTTGCCCGATCGTCTCGAGCTCTAAGGAGAGCGAAACTCGAGTCTGGTGCTTCTGCTATTCGAAAGGGGCCGATTGGAAAGTCTTTGGGGATGCGACAGCTGCGATCAATTGTGGGTGATGTTCAACTTGGGAAAGTGGGATTCATAGATAAAGGAAAAAGAATGGAGAAAATATATATATTTGATTTTTTTTTTTTTTT
>JTDE01001251.1:87330-113417 GCA_014338405.1 Paragonimus skrjabini miyazakii
CAGTAGTGCATATCATCGCCACCGCCGGGACTTGAACCACGGACTACTGACGAGCTCTAATGAGAGCGAAACTCGAGTCTAGTGCTTCTGCTATTCGAAAGGGGCCGACTGGAAAGTCTATGGGGATGCGACAGCTGCGATCAATTGTGGGTGATGTTCAACTTGAGACAGTGGAATCCATAGATCACGGCAAATGTCTGGAGCAATTACATGTACGTGATTTCATTCACAGTCAAGATTATCAAAATATAAATTTTCACATTAAGGCAGCAAAAATACTACGTCTTTAAGGACCGTACTTCAGTAAAATTACAATTACGGTTTCGTGGTTATTATTCATCACTGGGTACGCGTATCCAGGTGAATCTCGACCACATGCATACACTTTGAGTTTCCAATAGCATTAATATCTTTGGACAGACTGTATTGAACTACGGACATTGGTCAATCTGAAATAAACTGCACAACTAATTGTATAACCAGTATTTAACTTCTTTCTGTAGCACTTAACTTTGATCAGAGAATGTGTGGTTGGGGGTCATCTGGTATGCGTACATGAAAACTGACAACAATGACGAAAATGGTCATTTAACAACAATGAATCTTCACCATCAAATGCACACTTTGTATGCAACCAAGCTTTTTGAAGTTCTGTAGATTTTAAATTCCTTATCAATATTTCATCGCTTTGTTACTCAACGAATTTTGCGTCGGTCATCTAAAACACAAATTTGAAACGTCACTAAAAGTAACATAAGATATCGATTAATCCGTATGCTTAGGACGGATACATGTTTTTTGTACTAATGAGGTACTGATTCTCTTTTGGTCAGTTTGTTGGTTCGTAGGCTAAATTCCGCTAAAGGAGTAAGACATTTGGACAAAATCTCGTGAGTCTTATTTTTATGGCTGTCAAGCCCTGGAGCTTACAGAGGTAATAGTTTACTGCGTGTACATGTTTGTCAAATCTCCAAAGCGGGTTGACTTAGCGAATTGATGGTCTGTAACGCGGGTTTTATATCGCTTATACAGTGACTAAGTGAGAGCTGGAAATTCTCAACCACGGTTTAAGACAGTAGGTTTCATCCTAAGTAGACCCCAGCTGCAAGACTTTCACTTCATATAGTAGTTCACGGATTCTTGTTTGTAATGTCAAAGAAGGGACACTTGGGTGTTCATAATTGTGTAGTGAAATTATTTCTGTTAGTAAATAACGAGATGTTTTTAAGAAAAGATAATTTCTAAGATGTCTGCGGTTTACTAGAGATAGACCTAATATCCCTAGTCTCTCTGAGGCGAGTATCCTCCAGGAAGTCTCCACTTGTTCAATGGCATGCGTTTGGTCAATTCCATAAGTGTTACATGTTTAGTAAGACAAGAATAACGAATCTACATTTTTGTTTTCAGCTGAGTGTTTATCATGGACCTGAATACAGTGACATACGGCGAAAGGTTCAGAATGGAACGATCCACAACCCTTGCCAAATATACTTGGTGTCGTTTGTGTTAGCATAGCTATAAAAGAATGACTTCTTCGCTACATGAGCCTCTAAGTCTCGTTGTCATACAAAGAGGGTTGAGATGATGTTGCTGGGGTGGTGGTCAGTGAAACTTTAATAAATCTGGCGTAATTTTTACAGTTATCTGTAAAGAACTGTAAGTCGTTGTCTGTGAATCATTCTACGAAAATACTAAGGTCTCTCTGTACAGTTTGCAACTGTCTGGCCAAACCGTACGCAATCAAAACTTTATTAGAATGATCCTAGTTTTTCTGCCACTTCTGCTGAGAAGCTTCTAGAGTTTTCTTGCAACATAATTTTAAAACATACCAGCGTTTGATTGCTGTGTGCATATGAGGGATCAACAAGAAACGACCATAATTTATTGCTTAGCTTCTGCTTTCACGTTCCAAACGGTGTACTCCATTTGGTAGAGGTTTGGAAGTTCAGTCAGCCAGTTAATCTTTAGAGTTATGTGATCGCATGTAGGCTAAATTTTCTTGATTTAATCAAGCTGATTAGTACACGAGTTTCTAATCTTCCGGCCACCGCACTTTCTTTAGACACCATGTCAAATTATTGTATTTTTTGTATCTTGACAAAAAAACTGACCACATGTAGCGTCACGTGAATAACAGCACAGCTAAGCATGCATGGAATGGGTATCAGATAACGTGCACATAAATTCAAGTAATATGAAACGTGACCATCGTATCTACCTCCAGAAAAAATCCTATAGTTTGAGTCAGAAACTGTAGGAGATGACCTAAAGCTCATGAAGAATCATTTCCCCACTAAAGTTAGTTACGTCCAAACCATGGAAGAATTGTACTTGAAAGGATTTTGCTTCCAGCCGTAACGCCGGGGCCTTCGTGTACTTACGAATGCTTGTTAACAATGGATGGTGGTTAAACAGACCGCGCACGAAAACATCTTCAGAATCCCCTTCTTTTGCTAACGTCTTAACATTGTGAACTGGTGCACCTGAAATCCACGGTTAATAACAGTCGAGAATAGAAAGCGGGGCTTAGATGTGTGCTTTTCACAACAGGACTCAGAACTCCAAAACTGGTGCAGAACGTTCAGGGGAATAAGTTCTATCAAAGTGGCCCATGCACATACCGGCGGTTTTTTGTTTCCAATTACCAGATACTCACAGTATTCTGTACGTAAAGTACATGTCAGAATGCAAACTACTATCCCTCGAATTACTCTGAGATAAACCAAATTGTGTGTAGCTACTAAAACTTCTTTGATTTTAGAAACCCCCTCCGAAAGTACCACTGGAGCATAAAATGTCTAACCGACGGTCGGGAGGGCCATACAGCTAGAAACTTTCAAAAATTATGTATCAGTTGATTGGGGGCACTTCACGAACAAAAACTATAACACTGTTCTTAAGTAACCACAGTTGTCACATTCATATTTGCTTACAACTGGTTATTTGAAAAGAAACTCGGGATTCGAGTTTAGTTTCCAACAGGTTAGGTCGTTAGCGCATCTTCTCGTTACCACTTGGATCTTAAACGCCGGTCTACGTTTTCATCACGAACCCCTGTTTAGCAAAGCGCCACCGAGTTCACAATGAGCCTGATCGAAGTATCACATTCATTCTTTCAATTCAAACTATTACCGTCGAGGTCCTATTTCTGACCAGAAAGTATATCGGTTGCGACCTCCAACGAAAACAGAATCTAAATCTGGCGCTTCTATTCAGAAACTGATAACTGAGATGTGCAGCTACCAACCAATGATGCAGCCACTAACCATGATGAATGTTCAGTGTATATCAACCACACTCCCCACTACTTATGATGTGACAATGGAAAGTATCAATTATGTTGTCCTGATCTAATGTCACTTCACAACGAATGCTACACACCAGAACAAAAGTGCACAAAAAGAAAGCAAATGAGTAATGTAATAGACACACGGGGGGAATGAACAAATGACGACTAACCAACTGGAATAAACAAAAGTGGAAACCGTTGCAAGGTGCAGTGAATACAGTGTCTGAAATTGGACCATTTTGAGCAAGCTACTTTTACAAGTCGAAGGATCAGTTTAATTTTGCATTTAAAATAATATTGTGGAAAATAGCCTTACGAAATTTAACACTGTTTCAGTTTGAAATAAGTGTCTCGTTTAGGATGAAGCAAGGTTTCGTCCGTCAATTTGCATAAAGATGCTTGCCGTTTACACTGTTCTGGTTTAACCGTTTTTATTATATTTGCTTCGTTACTAGACGTTGATTGAAGTCTTGACTTTTTGCGCAGCTCATACCATAGTCACCCATGTTGAGTGGTTGGTAGTAGTTCAGCACAGAATGACTGTTCTAGAATGTTGCATTGCGAAGCTGCAGAGTAATGTTTATTTGTCAGAAAATTTGTCAGTCTCATTCAGTCTGGAATCCAATTTGTAAAGTTATTCGCAGAGTAATTTTAATTAAATCTTCTAGTTCTGAATGAATATCAACTGAAAGCAAGAGCAAAAACTAGCAATCAACGTACCGAGAACTTGCAAAGCCACTGTATAATATAATACAGTAATGATACAAAATGTGACTAAATTTCAAAGACAGTATGAGTAAACCTTGTCACTTGCAACTCACCAAATAATACTTGTCATTAAGGGTTTGCTTGTACGTCCATGTTTCAACGGAACTATTGTCTGCCAGCGTATATGAGCGTATTCTACAAAAACCATCTGGGAAGCAGTTCACTTTTGAACTAACGAGAAGATATGATCAGTTTTTGTTTTCTACACTCGCTTCAATGGGTTCTTTCATCCAGCAGTTCTGCAGTCGACGTCCACCATAATCTTATGAACCACCTTGTTGCTCAAGAAAATGAGTTCAATGTCAAAGAACGAATTCGTTGGTATTCTGTGAAATCCATCAAATGTGGCTGGTGAAAGATCCGAAAAAAGTTCGGTGATCGGTCACTTACATTCTTTAATTACGACTCACTCAGACTTGGGACACTGGACTGAACACGGAAGCAAATACTGTTATTAGTTGGTGTAGATGTGTTGAACACTTATACAATAATCCAGGTAGGTGACAGTAGAGCATTCATCGGGTAAGATAAGTTTTCTGTCTAAATCGGGCTAAGGGTTGATATTGGAAACAGTTGAACATACTAAGGATGGTCGCATTTGGAACAACAGTTGTAGCGTTCGCAACTGATATGTGAACATAAAGTCCGATCGTTCATTGAGTCTTTGTTTTACGGTAACGAAGTAATTTGAAAATGTTTCTTAAGTTCGTCCATTTTTAGTTTTTAATCGATTTTAAATAAGTCCCCTGCGACACAAGTAGGCAACTACCAATAGAAAGATCAACAGACTGAATTCAAATTAAACAACAACCACACGTGATTGTAGCCTTCGCATTCAGATCAGCCTTTTGGCTAACCCACTACACTCGAGGTTAACCTTTATTGGAGCTGATCAGTAGTACAAATCCTTGTCCGGATCAGAGTTTCCATTCTGACCCATGTGCTCGTGAGACTAGCGCGTTAACCACGAAGCCAGTAACATCACAATAGAAATGATAGAATGACCTATTACTGAAAGTAAAATCAATTAACACGACGATCATACCCTGACCAGACGAATCACACAAGAGAAACAGATGTGACAATTGGTCAGCCTTACTGTCTATCAGTCTACTTTGTTACTCAACGGGTGGGACAAAACGTAATAGGCAACTGAAGCGGAAATTTTCTAAACTCTGAAAATGAAATGTTAGCACGCATGCATCAAAGAAATGTGAGTGATTGTCGAATATGGCTCAGACTATCGTTCATCACAACATAATCGAAGCGTGAGTGTGCTTGGAAACAACCGTATAAATTACGTTCCACTCAGTGTCACCAAACCTGTGGATACCCATATCTCATTAGTCAAAGCTGACAGAAATTGGAAGTTGGAACAAGGATGTGATTGCGAAATAAAGAGAGAGTGAATAAGTTACAATGTGATCAGAATGAATCAACTTGCTTAGTTCCACTTCATCAATCCCTATGGGTTACGTTGATTACCTCGACTGGACAACCACTCAGTAACCACATCTCCATAGACGTTTGAACTGAGCGTCGAATGAGAAGATTAGCCAATGAACAAACTAAAAATGTTGTTGGATCCTATGTTAGAGTATTAATAGAAATATCTACACTGTTTTATTTTATTTGCCGTGACAAAATTCCTTAAAGACACTCAAACCCTGGCAATCATAATGTGAACTAATGTAACAGCGAACCACTGTATGAGACAGTGTTGTGATCGCCACTATTCTGAACATTACTCACATCATCAACAACATCATCGTCAGCAGTATTATAGTTAATATGGGTACTAATGAGCAGTATGGTAAAATTTCCATATTTGGAGTGGTCCATTTCTTACAAATCCTCGGCTTCGGCTAGATTCGAAGCAGCTGCGAAAACCAAATACTCGTAAGTGGCATGTGCTTTATCGGCTAAATAAGGAAACTAAGCGGGTGGCGTCGGGAAATGCCAAGTTATCACTCCGTTTCCCAACCACTCCACTATGTATTCGGTGTCCACCAAATCATCAACGGTATGAACAACTGTGTTAGAATTGCCTCGAACTTATAGCGATGATATCCACAAATATAGCTATACAGCATAGTTACTACACTACTGGTAGGTAATATGACAATGTTCACGACTAAGAAACCGGCCATTCATTGCTGCTATTATGGTTATCAGTACTGCGGCTACTGCTACTATCATCATCAACAGCAGCAACAGTGGTAGCTACAGCAATGAGATTATCTTTGTCATGCAGCAAATCCTGTTAATCATCTGTGGCATGCCCGTCACGTTCTTCTTCACCTCGTCGTCATCCATTAGTTCGTCTTTATTCAGATCATTTTATTTAAGATTACGTATATACGCGAATGTGGATGTTTAAACCTGGCGATAATCCAACTGTATCATTAACTATTATGTAACGGATACAGAGTTAAAACTTTGTTGTAACATTTCAGGCACCACGTATGTGTTGTAACGAAAATTTGAAGATTCACAAACACCAGTGTTTGCAAATAGTAATTTGGTCAAAGTCACCAATAATTTCCAAGACGATAATTCATCCGTTGCACACGAAAAGTATAAGCGCATATGGCCAAGCAAGTGACTGTCACGTAGCAATCAATGAGGGTATTTATTGGTGTATAGTAATGAGACTGAGCCTCACAAACGGCAACTTTGCTTTTGCTTCAAATTTGCCTTGTAATGAATGTAACCAGTTAAAATGAGAACGTACCCTTAGGGCACAAAACCGAAACACTACACTGTTAGTACTGCATTGATCCAACAGGAGTATGAAGTTTTGTGCACACTTAATGCTTCCTTCTACCAACTAATTAGCAAGTCCCGAGATAACGATCGCCTGCAGTCATAACAAAATGAATATTTTGAAAGCCATAGCTTTCGGATAGTCTCGGTCATTATTCAGAATGTTCGCTGACAGTAAACGGAACGAAACCAGAGCAAGCGAGTGTAACCAAAGGTGTAGTAAACCCATCCATCTCATTATTTTTCATATTTTTCCCATATTGTTCAGTGTGTAAACCGCTGCAACACCGATAGAACTTCCTAGATTGCTTGCGAATTTTGTATGTTGGTAAGAATTTATGTATGTGTACAAAACTTGCGAATATTCCCATATACAATTCCGTGCCAGAACTGGTCAAGATTTACGTCCGCCGATTGTGTGTTGTTAGTTGGCACACCCTGGAATTTTACAGAAAGTTAAAGAACATCTTATTAACGCAAGATTGATCCACTGAAATGATTTCATAAAATAAAATTACTCAATGAAACGGTGTTCGCGGCTCACTTTAGTAAAATGTATGTTAACTAGTGGGATGTGCTAGGGAATGGATTGGAGACTACTGCTTACTAACACGTTTCCTTATATTCCAACAACGACAATCAAAATAGTGACATCATTAAAAATAAAATACCGTTGGTGTCCGTGTGATACCACCACGTAGGCAACCACCTGGATGTGACCAGAAAGACATTTTATTTGCTGAGAATGTCAACCTTACTGTCACGAACATTGTTAGTGAGCTATATTCTGACCGTTTGGTTGTGCTGCCAACCGACTAGTCTCGATAACCGAAGTGACTAGTATAGAGCTCTACAAAGGTAGCGAGTTAGGCCGTCCAATCTGAATGCTTCGCAACACTGGCTACAAGTGGTCGTGGCAATAAAAACACCCTCGTACGTGTGTGCTAATAGACGCTGACAAATCTGTTAGGAAGGAGCGAACGATGTGGCACGAGGAGGAAAGTAAAAAAAATGGTTTGTCCGAGTATATTCTACACAATGGCGGGCTGATCGAGAACCGGAAGACTTGCAACACCAATGTCTATTTGCACCGACCGGCAACGCAACTTGTGGATCAGCAATAATCACAACGCATTCCGCTGGACATACCGTTTTTACAACAGCAACAGAGGTAAGTTGATTTGAGCGAGGATCCGTTTCTCTCCTATGCCTTTTCACACTTCTTGCCAAATTTGTGCGCTACTCAACAAAAACTTCGAGGTCTGCTTGCGGCCATCCGAAAGCTTTTAAACATACTATATACAGCGAACCAAACGTCAGTCTGATTGCAAACGAAACCCCAGTAACTAATTCGTAACTGGAACTGGATGTGAGGTCTCCAGACAAACAGATCTCCGATTGGGTTATCCAGTTGTCCATCGTATCATTATCGAATTAGACGTTTTCAGTCCTGTAGGTTTCTATACAAAATGTCAAACACCTGAACTCCGGGCTGACACATTCACTTATATTAAGGTATCGTGTCATATTCTTGTGTATGTTGATGACCTCTAGTCTCCGTGTCTTTGGCGAAACGAACAAAACCATCTAATGCATGCAAGTTAGAAAGTTTATCAATTTTGCTAGTCAAACAATTAGCTCACCGGTGAGTAGTAGGTGATGTTTGTCAATATAAATCGAACGTCAACCACACTTGGTAGCAACTGTTGCAGTTTGCTATGAAAAACTAAGCAATGGTATGTCATAAAAGCAAACTAGATAATTCCCGTTCACTGAGGGGCGCAGGATAAACTCGGATTAATTGTATGTGGCTAACCAACCTCCACATGCGAACAAGTAGTTGTAGTGATCCATTGTCTCCAGAGAAAACGTTGATGACCCTTTCAGATAACTGAGTACTTCCGCTCTAGGGATAGATAGGCTAGTATGCAAAAGCCGATAACCTGACCGCACATTCCGATCACTTTGGCTGACATGCGATTTACTAACCTACTTATGACGTCCATATATACAATGGTATACAAATGTACGCAGTTCAACCTCCACAGTGATCTAAGCCCCATCACCTTCCTTCAGTTCAGGAAATAGTTTCCATAGGATACTGGACAGTCATCGAAACATTCACCCGAACCTGTCTGTTGCTTGTGATTGTAATCTAGACGAATAACATTTCACCCTCAAGTCAATTGTTCGTTGCGTGTCTATAAGACAGAAATTGATTACCGGAATTACTGGTATGAAATGAGGCCTATTCAGCAGATAAGCCAAGTTTGTTAGGCAAACTTCACTACAGTACGTACAATGGGATGGATAACATCACTCACTATACCATATATATCTTCAGCGATGACGGATAGCCCAGCAATCCCAAGTTCTTCTGAGTCAAAGAATGAGAGACTGTCTTCTTCTCAGTGTCCAGTCATTAGGACAGCTATTACGCACGATTCCATCGACCTCATCAGTTAAGACTTGAATGCTTGCGAGTAGACCAAGTTGGTGATGATTTAAGACGCTTAAGTTGCATGGATGGAAAAATTATGTAGTACGTTAGACAGTCAAGGTCGTCCCGCCGTTTATTTCCCAATTCAGAATGCACTTTTTACTGGCTCTTCGTTAAGACAACTCAGATTTGTCGCAGTCATGGGATAATCACTATTCGGAAGTACAGATATGAACATGGTTGTCATTCGATGCCTTGTAGTGGTTACCACGAGCATTCGCAAAACCTCGTTCATGTGGGTTCATACCTGACGCACTTTGTACTCAACACAACCATGGCAGTAAGAGGCTATAACTCACAGGTTCGCATTCTAGAAGAACATGTGAACAAAGCGCAGATCTCGTTAATCAAGTTCAATATGATAACTGCTCTTAAAGACTAATTGTTTGTACAAGACACCTTTGTTCTGTACAGTTATTCACATTCAAGTTCATTTGCCGATGAGTCCGAAGAACAGGTTAGCCACTGATAGTTAGCCATTCGTTATTGAGCCCTAAAATGGATATAATTTTTCCAGTTTTTCTTCGGGATCACCATCAACTAGGAAATAATCACCACCTCTCATATAAGCTTGCCATGTCAAATCTGACTTATCTTTTTTCATTAACATCTTCTAATTAAACATTATTGGATGGACATATATTATTACTTGCATGGAACCTTGAAAATTTGTGACAAGTTTAGTCACAAAAACTTTGGACCACCATCACAGTTTTCGGTATCTTAAAATTGACGAGAAGACGCTGTTTGGTTACATAATCACTTAGTGAAAAACAATCTACAAAACAGTCTAATTTTGTTAAAAGTCCTCTTCAGCTCTTCTACATAACGTCCGTTTTTTAGTTTTGGAGGCTGAACTTGTGCATACTCCTCATTTTCGGCAGTTCGTGAAGTTCATACACTGAACGAACACTCTATCCAACTTTATACTCTCTTTTTTTGCATGTGCCTCTTTTCGTGGTATCTCTGAACAAAGGTCTTGTGTGTTGTATTTCAGGTCAAAACTGGTTGTAACCTCGACGTTACAAAACCAATTTGTATGGTCGTGTACAACTCTGGTTTGATAACCCCTACACAAAAGTAGATCATTTTTGTAAACCTCTATTTAAATTAATCAATCAGAAAATAAACACCGGTAGATAACAGGAGTTTGTTTAGGCTTGTCGTCACTAAATGACTAATGTCACGAAAATTTTCTGTTTAATATCTACAACAATTGGAGTGAGTATGAACAAGGTTATGAACCTAAAACACTGTGACCTGAACGACGCTCACTTCAGGTTGAGTACACGGCAGACTATGATTAACAGGTACTTTATTCTAAACATATTATACACGTTTGAATTGATTTATTGCGACGATTTGAGTAAATTCTAACAATTGTCGATTGTGTTGGTGCACTGCGACTATCTGTTATCAATTCCATTTCACAACCAACGTCTTTTGATCGAAATTTGGGCTGTTATGTGTTTTGTGTCAAATTGTAGAGTTGTAAGATACTTTTGAGGACCAGTATAGATACATATTCGTTCATTCGTATACTCAGCGATTTATCAGTCACAGCTATGTTACATTCTCCGCAATCACAGGAGAAGTGGTATGCGCATTATTGTTTGATGTCTGTGGGTTGATCGCTTTCAGATGAGGGTACGGGGAGCTTGTGTGTAAGCAGACTTCAACGTAGAGAAACTCCATTGGGTTATCCGCAACAGTGGATCATTATTTTTGAGGTATAGTTCACTATACGATAGGTAACTACCTAGTTTATTATGCTCACAACATTTGGGAATGGTTTTTCCGACAGATTAATTTAGTTCTTCCAGGTATTCATTTCCACTCAGTTCGTCTACAGCATTTCCAGACCACGTGCAACAAAATGAAGTGTACAGCTTCACCGTGTTCTGTTGAAATAGCTTGCACCACACCCCGCTTATCGTTCACCAGGTTGTAAATTTTGAAATGTAAACTGTGATCAGGCTATTTTGTCTTTGTATAACTGTAACACCATTTTTTTCTCAAACAGTCGTTCCTGTACAGATAACGTCAAGTAAGTTGAACTTCTCACACCTTAGGGTTAGTATGGACGCCATTGCAACTTGGAGTATACTGGTTAATTAGCCCTCGTTCTTTGAAAAAAAAGTATCATCTACCTAACTACTGTAACAGGATAACCGTGATCATCAAACATGATGAAAAATGAACTTAGTGAATAATCCATCGGTGTGCTGTCACTTCTTCTGTACGGGGTGTTTTGAAAAGAGTAGCTGATGTCATCGTCACAGGATGAAACTAAGTTTTTGGATTGTTTGACGGTAACCAAAGAAGGAAATTTTCTGTGTCTGTCAGTTCATGAACAACGTCAGTAGTTTCTGGGAAAATCACATTAGTGGAAAGTGACTAAAAATCTACACAGGACATTCAATGCCGGTATTGATTCTCTCTAGCTTATCGACAGGCTCCATTTTATATTTCATTAAATATCTGTTGAACTTTTCAATGGATGGCTTTAAATACATGACCATCTTTCGTATCATCTTCTGTTTAGGTGAAGTTTGAGAGAGATACTCTAATTGTAAATTTTAGAAATATCATACATCCGGGGCAATCAGTAGCCGCCAGCTTTATGGTGGTTAAACGCGTTTTTATTCATCAGCTGATTCCGAATGCTGCTAGATTCTTTCCTCTATTAGACGGAGGGTTTAACCCCTATCTGTGGTACTAATGAGTAGTTTAGCAGATTTATGATTTTAGATGGGACCCAATTGTGAAAAGTCAGAGCTTCGGCTGGATTCGAACCAGCCACAGAAACATCATGCCTCAACGCGACGAGCGCTCTACCAGCTGAACTACAAAGCCACACCAGGAGATCAGAAATTTCACATTCGGACTCTGTTCCCCACTCATCTTACAGTCTCATATGGGATCTACCAAATTATCTACGGGATCGACTGCCCCGGCAGGATTTCTCGAACACTTCACGCTGGAACCCATCAACGCCACTGTTGAACATATCTGTGGGTATGAATTTTTGTCACTCATTTAAAATTTATACCACTGCATCCATATAGCTGTTATCATTGTTAACTAGTGCTATATATGTTTCATCTGACATGACGATTATGATGGTTTGCGGCTTGAGTTCCTGCAGATTCAGGGTATATTAATTTGCCACTAAACACTTGTTGTTCACAGTAGTATGCAAAACTCATAATTCATACTAATTAGCTTAATTATAAATCTTTTGAAACTGATGAAGTTTGTAGCTTCTGTTCAGGTCCATCACGTAACTTAGAATGTAAAGTGAGAGACTTCATCCTACTGTTGATTTGGTAATAACAAGCCATTATGAAGTACTAGCATATATAAAAGTCTTTCTTTTAACCAGTTTTGCCCACGTTATTGAAGAGATACAACTAGTTCCAACTTTTTGTTTATCTGTTGTCATGTGTTAAGCTACACAGAAATTTAAAATTATGAACCGTGATTCACCTTTGATCTGTACTGATAGCAATTCGATGTTTTACAATTTCACCCATAGATTAATCCACAGGTATGATGCGCTTTAAACCGTCGGAACGAAACGACATCCATAGTTCGTCTCAACTGAACACGTGGTCTGTTTTTGTGCTTTATTGTATTGTACCGTTATGTATTGGATTCACGCACATTTTCATAAGATGTCGATGGTCACACTGGTCGAACGGTAGGCCGAAGTTAACTGTTAGTCCCATGAATGCCGCCGAACTACATCGAATGATTTATTCGGTAGTGTCCAGATGAGGTAGTGGACATAGTTGTATCCTAAATTCCTGGCTCAAATTATCAGCACACCTGATATCCATATTAGTCTAACACGCAACTATGCTGAACAAAGCTGATTGCAACCGGTTAGCGATAGCTGCGTTTTTGTTACAGATTAATTTTTACGGCGCGCTATATGACCGCCGAATGGTTCAGCATACAGAATTTTATACCGGTATTAACTTTTGTAGTGTACAGCTGTTTGTGTAATTAACAGCCGATATCGTTTGACCTACAGTTACGTGCACCCGTATATGTACAGGCTATCTGAAGGTGCACGGTTTTACTTGTATGCCGCCAGCATTTGCTGACGCAGTCGGAACAATATGTTGCATTCTAGTAGAGTGTGCGTGTGTGTTTGTCGGTTGGTTTCCGCGAGTCTGGATATGAGCGTGCGTAAATCTATCGTGCTATTGGGACACACTGCAAGCATGATCGTGCATAGACAAACCGATTTGGCTACGGCACATTGTAGGTGCACGCTAAAGATTACATTACATTCCGTGATGACAGCATCGCAAGTTGCACAAAAACCGATGGTCAAATTTCGGGGCATGACCGAAACTGTGCCACAAATACCCGGAAGTTTTGCTGTTCAAAGTGTGTACATCAAACCCAGCCGAAAGATGTATCGACAATAAAAGGGTGCATTTAGAACTCAGTGACCGATCCGGTTAAGACGAGTTTTATTGCAGAATAACGCACTCGATCGACACAGTTAGATGATAATCTCGAACTTGAAACTTTGTGCTACCTTAACCGCTAAGTCATCAAAAATTTTGGTTGATGTAGGTAGGACATCACACACAAATCGTTGCAGATAGCCACAGATCAATCAGTTAGCCGCTTATGAAAAGGCCTAATAAATTCGAGTTTCTTTCTTACCGGAGATCGTTAGTGCATAATTTGAGACGAATGGCGCGGCAGTCAGCACGGCCAGCTCGTGGAATCTTGATTGGAGGTCAACTCAACAACAAGCACTCACGGTAACAAGGTCCCAGTTTAGTACTTTCTTCGGCAATAGAATGGTTGAGTAGCCCATGTGAATGCGGAAGGTGCGGTCAATTCAGAGTGATGCTCAGTTTTTATTAAGTTTATTTTTAATTGAGATGGACAAGATTCGTCGGTTAGTTGTGTTATCTCCTCACAACTTCTCATCATCCATTACAGTTCACAGGGGCGCAAAAGGGTACTCATCAGGAACTGATTTTCTTCACATCAAGGGTAAGTTTTCCATCTGACATGCATCCAGTAGGAGTTAACATTTCGTAAGGATTCTTCAGTGACAAATAGCAATAACTGAGAGTAGGTGACTAATACTAACGTTCGGGTGATCAACATAATTTGAGCAGCAAATTTGTGATGAGCTGGAGAGTTATGGTATTGACTTTTGCGAATAATTAACATTTAGGAACAATCTTTCCAGCTCACTTGACGTTGCCTCATGACAATTAACAGCGACCAACTTGGGAAACCAAATAATCGTTGATTAGCATGAAGTAGTATAAACCTGGATGTCCAGTCAGTGTCAATACGGGAACCATGGACAAGTATGTATCTGACAATGGGAAAAACAGAAAATCTGTATGTATCTGAGACATACCTGAGTTTTACTAGACAAACACATTCTTGTTGGTTTTTCCTGGCCCTAGAGCTTAAGCACATAGATGTGACGTCTGTTGTAATTATTTACAAACAAACAATCACAATGCTGGTTTCTGCCTTAAGGCTGTTCTTCCGTGAGTGGAGTTAATGATGGCTCACCTGTTTCTGTTAATACTCATGGTATTGACGAAACTGAAGGGGCATTCAATCGGTGATACCAGAATTATCTAGGTTTGCAACAAAGAACTGTTGACCTTGAGGCTTGGTTCAGTGTGAAATCTCTTGTTAACGGCTGGCTTTTGTAACCAACAGTTTCAGTCAACAGGATGCTTCGGATATCCTTGATCCTGAAATGCAGTCGTGAGCAAACGAAGACCGCTGTCCAGACAATCAAAATGAAAAAAATTAATCTAATATATGGAACAACAATTCAATGAATGACGGTATAGCTGGTAAAGTAGAAAAAATGACCAATCCAAGTAGAGACCCTGTAAATACGCCGACTGACTGATCCATCATCTCTGTGATTGTTGATGATGTTCGTGACTGATCAACAGTTATTTCGTTCGGGTTCACAATTACCTCAGAAGGTAAATGATAACTGATCGTTTCAGTTTATACAGATCTCAGGAACATGAGGATAGTGCCTACTGGCTCTTTAGGAGAACTTACATCGAGAAAATGTTAATCTATTTCCCATTTTGCTGTCTACGATTCGTTTATTTTACATCACATTGATTCCGGCTTTTCCGTAAGCAGTGAGGATCAAAACTGAACACGGGTTGCAAGTACCTAGCTGAACAAAGGAGGTTCTTAGCGACAGAAAGATCCTATATTGAAAAATTACAGCTAAATCACTAACTGAGAGCTTATGGTCACAACGTTAGTGATTGAAATCGACTATCAACCTGGGCGGTACACTCAGGCTCATTAATACAAAAGATATGATTTACCTCGATGAAAATGCTAACAAACTATTCAACACAGAAGTCGTATATTGCGCGGTCTTCTTGGTCACAATGATAGCACAAGGACAATCAGCCAATTTAACGCATTTGTACCAAGTTTCAGAGTATTGAAGTCATGGATGAGGCGATTAAACAGTCAGATGGGCTGGCGAAAGTATGTAAGAGATAGACAATCGGAAACGGGTGTAACTTGGAGTGACGAACAGCAAGGTAGTCACAAAGTTAAAATCCAAATGCTTTTTGACGGATGAAATAGAATTTTAGCGTTTAATTATCAAGGCTTCAACACATTGGTGAATACGTTTTCGGTTGCAGCGGAAGCTCACGGAAAGTGCGTCATGGATTTTGACCCGATGTCCCGGGTGAATTAAATAATTTACTACTTGTCAAGCTGGGATTTTTTTGTCAACTTCATCGCAAACATTTCTAGTTGCCTTTCCAGCCAGTTTGCTAAATGTAATTAAGCCAGTTGGCGGTGGCCGTTTCGTCCTCCATGTATGGCTTATACTCCACTTGCAATGGCTCATTTTCATGTAGTGTAACTTAGCTAACGTAGACCGGTTATACGTAATTCAACACACAGAATGTACTGCAGTTCGCCGTACCATGCACGGTGTTGTAACATTAGGAGCCATCTATGAAGCCACTTCTAGACGTTATTAGCAGTTACTGATCAATAATCACCCGGCAACAGATATTCTCTTGCTAGGTGTCTTTGAAAATCGTACTGAGTGAGGTTGGATGTGACATCTTCCAGCAGGTCAAGATAGGAAGCGGTAAGCTTTCAGTTTACCGTTGCGCTTGTTTAATTCTACTGTCAACTGAAAATAGTCAATAAGTCAACCGCGTTGGCTGACCAGTGCCTTTGCTACAGTTTTGAATTTGATGAAAAATGTTGAGGCTATGTCAATTCCAGTAATCTAACGTCTCAGATGTAACCAGCTCAAATAAATTTTTTACGTAGACAACTGTTCTTTCCGTTCAGTTTGTCCTTCTACATCGTGGATGTTTGCAGTTTGATTCACTTGATTCAGGGCTTACTTGCTAGTGACCATAAGGAGAAGATTGGTTCGTGATAATGCGTTTGACTCGACGGCCTCTTCGAAACTACAGTGAATATGCTTTTAGTCTACTTAAGTGATGAATCTCTGCATGTGCAACTTGACTATCCGGCTGCATGCTATTCATTCACAATTTGAGGAATTTACTAATTTGCCTCCATGCTTGACTGTTCCGAACGTTTGAGGTAAATTTTCTTAATATACGGTAAAGGTGATACTAATTCGTACAAAAACCTTCTTGTATTGATCCCATTAAGAATGCCTAGCAATACTCCGGTATATTGTTCTTGTAAATGTTTTAACTACATCGCCGCAAGAAAACGACGTCACATAATTGGTGTTGAGCGATTTTGCTCCCCAAAAGTAGTACTTTAATCGACGAAGAGGCTGCCTTGCTTGTCAGGATGGTTGACTACGATGGGCGTATTAATCATGATGAAATCGATTACCAAGCAATGCCTACCAATTGGATGATACTCCAGAACATAAATCCAGTTGACATTTGCGCACTTTTTACATACCACGAACTAGTATCTTGACACACACTTAGAAATAGGAACGCTATGACATTTAGACAACTGTGCGACAGACGGCTTTTGGTACTAAGAAAATCGAACCGAGAGTTACTATTTCTCCATTCTGTATAAAAACTACTTGGGAAGAAGATAGAAATGAATGATGTGGAAGTGTTTCTTAGAAACTAAGTGGACGTATAATCAACTGGTCATCAAAATTGCAATATGGAAGGCTGTAGAAATTAAGTTGACCATTAGGTTACATGGTTTTGGGGAAAAGCTTTATTGAACGCCATCGTTGACTTACTGAATGATGAGTGATGTACTTCATAAATAAAACAAAGTTCTCTGGATTGATGAGTACGTTGTTGTGATGATTAATGATCAGATAAAAGTATAATTGAATGAACTGGGTGCTTAATGATGCTCTGCTGCACAATATCAAAAAAGCAAAAGTTCCAATCTGAATATGAGTGGTATACCTTTGGTCACAATTTGCAATATACTTAGGATGACTTCATTGAAGTTTATGGCACCTTTGGGTCAAAATTAATTTATGGTAGTCTCTAACAACATGTTTGGTAGTCTAAAACTGTAATTCATCCATAAGCATAGGTAGGTAAACCACAGCTTTCATTTCTTGCAGTTGTTTCATAGCTTCATAATATTCAGATGTCAGACAGTATTACCGACGTACAGGTGACGTCAGGAAATCGCGCGAATCAGTGGCCAGTTTCACGTAGAATCATCCTTTATTGTTCTGTGACGTTTGATTGAAGTGCTTTATTCGACCATACGGATTCTCAAATTGCACCTGTGTTTATAATCGGTCGACTCTTTTGGGAGGAATTTTAAATTTCATTCCGAGGGATAGAACCACCGATTGTGCTCGCGTAAATTGAGTTGACGATAGGTTCTGCGCGTGCTTCAAACCATTTGTAGGGAACAAACACTCCTTATCTGAACCTGACAGAGTTCCTTGAAGACTGTGCAGAGTCTTGGTTCTAGTATTCTTCAGTATGATTCTAACAAACGTCTCAAACTTTATACAGTATATCAACAACAGACTGTTACGTGTGGATGTAAAACATAGTTGAGTCTCTGGTTTTCCTTCAACCAGACAAAGGTTCCGATGCAGTTATCATGAGCAACGCTAATTATGAGTCCACAATGGAAGGTATCCTAGCGGACACAAACATTTTGCACAGACAGTACGGCTTACAGCAACATTTTGATAGAGAAACATATCTCAGGAAAGCTCCAGATCTTAAAACTACATTGGTACATCTCGGGACTACAGTACGAACAAATGAAGCCAACCGAAACTCAGTTAAGAGGTGCTTCAAAAACACACAAATGTGGTCTTTCGCTAAGGGCAATCCGGTACCACAAGCTTGCCAAGTGGCTTGTAGATTCTCTCCATCCCATCCGTCAGATGTTTACTCCATCCCACTGTGTAAAAGTTTTCCTCGAACTGACATAAACTTTACAGAACGTTTCGGCAGGTTCATAAAATTATATTCTTTCGATGTTGCCTCTTTATTTACAAATGTTAATCTTCGAAAAGCAGTTAACATTTTGTGCGATTTTATTTCCCAACAAAATTTGCCTTTTTGTCCTCCAGTTGATTACCTCAAGGAGCTTATACTTTTGTGTACAGAGATTATCTGTTTTGATTCTGAAAGATCGTCCTACAAACAAATTGACGGTGAAGCAATGGGTAGTTCACTGGGTCCAACACTTTTAGGTACATTTTTAGGAATGACTAAATTAAGATTATTTGATGCCACAGACAGTGCCAGACTCTATCAGCGATATGTAGATGATACCTGAATTTTCACCACCAATATTCATTTTGTTTCACTCTTGAACCTTTTTACTTCCGTTCATCCTAATCTTTCTGTTTCTCAAGAAAAGAACACAAGCAACAGTTTATATTTTCTAGACATTTCACTCACTATACGACAGAATGGCTCACTAAAACGCTCACTGCACCGCAAAGCCACTTGGAGCGGTCAGCATCTGCAATTTACTTCTCTTGCACCAACTACTTACAAACCAGGTCTTCTGCGAACCTAGTTTCATATAGTCCGGGAGATCTGTACAGAATACTGCTTGCAAAGAAAAGGGGAGAGATTAAAGAAGGTGCTACTTGCAAACAGATATCTTGGGGAGTTCACCGATATTCACAGCCAGAAAAGACTTATCAAGACCGCTGTGAGTACGGTCCCTAAGAAGTAGGTCTTTTCAAGCCTACCTTTCAAAGACAATCATATCACAACTGCCGTAAGTAAAAAAATTACAGTCTGCTCTAACTCGTACATACCCTGCGGCTAAATTGCGGTTGTTACTCACAACTAGGAATGTCGCTTAGCTTACTCATAACAGTGACCGACCGAAATGTTGTCTCATATGTAATATATCATTTCAGTTGCAGTTGTGGTGACATCTATATCGGCAGAACAGATCAGTGCCTACGACAAAGATGGGTTGAACACATGGCTAAGTGGTTGGTGCGCGCCATGACGCAACAGGCAATGGCAACAGAGCGAGTGAGACGAAATCTGACCTCATCCATAGCAAAGCACATCATGGAAACAGATCACGTTGTTGACTCTGCCAACTCGTTTCAAGTATTGTTGCGTAATCGGAATCCAAAGTTGCCTGCTTTCTCCGAGGCAATGTTAATCAGTACTCGTCGTCCGGTCCTGTGGGCACAGATACTGTTGTCTCATGCAGTTTGTCTGCCCTGGAACTGATAACAGTCTTTGTTTTATGTAAACTCAATCGTTTATTGTTTCTATTGTTGTTGCTATCCACATGTCTTCTATATTCAAATGTTTTACGTTCATGATTGGAAAGAGTAAACGAAATGTTAACATCTCCCGATGTATATCTTCTATCGTTATTAGAGTACAGATATCAATGATTTGTGGCACTACAGTGAACCAGTAGTGATAGCTCGATTCAGTTAACTGAGAAAACTTGCGCCAAATATGTGGTTCTCTTACAGATTTTGTGTATGGTGTATGAATTCTATGTACGTGATGTCACGTTGGAGTAGGTTTCTCAGGTTTTACAGAACTGAAGGAGTATGTTATTCCCTACTAAGGAGACTGCATATTTCAAATTATGTTCCTAACCTGTTTAACACGTGAGTTGCGCAACAATTTGAGTACATTTATTTGATCAACTCTTATTAACTTGTCCGAGGTTGTATGCAAATTATAAAAAGGTCAAAAGTATGGTGTAAGATTTTTTGTGCACCGACATTTCGTTCGCATTCAAATGTTACTACAGCGAAATTAGTGCAGTCACTATATAACAAGTAAACATGGCAACAATGGTGAAGAATGCGGGCGTGTTAAGCGATGTCGGAAAGACTGAGACTCAAGAACAGGGCATTTAGATGACACAACATGAGGTTGATAAGGACGGTTATGTTACAAGGTCAAATGGTCATGGGCAGTTAGGACATTGAGGGCAGTAAGTATACAAATTACTAATTGTCATCACCACGTGTTTTCAAAAAACTTTCTCGTTTGGTTTTAAGTCATTTCTAATTTGTTGTTAGGATTCAAATATTGTTGTCAGTTTTAAGTACAAAAGTATATCTGATGTTCTGGCTATTGCTGTTTTATGTAACTACATCAAAATTGTTGCATAAGACAGGACATAGGACAACGTGAGCAAACCATGAAGGTTGTTATGCAGACAGTCGAATCTTATATGTGTACAAAAGAGGAAAGATTTTAGTGTATTCGTTATCGGTCATGTGGTTTCCAGGAAACATTTTTCTCCAGATTATTCATAGATGTAGGGCGAATTCGAACTCTTGGTAACAAAATGTAGCGTGTAGAAGGTTGAGAGCAAACAGACATGCTAGCATCGATTTCTGAAATACCTCGAAGCATAAACTTGACATATATACACATCTGGTAAGATTTTGAAATGGGTTTGGGATACATATAAGAAACTCCAGACCTTGTCTCTCGAGTAGGTGCCGAATCTGTAGAGTTTCAATACTTACAAAAGATTCAGTGGCGTTCTCATAACGTTCGGCAACATATTGCAGTAAGCAAACGATTACCGGAACTACGTTCTTACCATAGAGTTTACTGTCTGTTCCAAGCCTTAGTTTCAAATAATGGTCTGTCAAGTGTTCAAATAGAGGCGTTCTGTTACGACATAAATTGGTATGTCTTGTGGGATGAGTAAAGTTTTGCTCATGTGTACGCGACACACTAAGAAGTGACCTACTGTAGTCAGGTCCTTCAAATGTGCGATTTATCCAAGACTCGTGAACAATAGGATGCGCCATTTCGTACCATATCTGTGCTGTCAGCGTTGTTTTACGGATTTTCATTGTAAAATATTTTGTCAACTGACAGATTGATTTCGGGGCCGCCCACCTTTAATTAGGATACCCTTGTGGACTAGCTTGCAATGACAAACGTCGAATCAATTCAAATCTCAAATGTTTCCCTCGATATACATTTTAAACTTTTAAGCACAGCCATCTCAAAAACGATTTTACGGGAATTCGCTATCACTTTCCTCACTTTACTATAACTCACAATCTACTCAAAATCTTAACTCCAACACACTTTTTCTGCCTCACTTAGAAGAACGGTATTTAAGCTTGATTCGACGGGGAAACATGCAGCTTGGTGCGACAAACTCTTGAATATGTTTTTCGTGTGTCTGGGCTTCGTCGAACAATACAATCTGGTTTGTCAAAACTGATGTAGAACAATAAATAAACATACTTAAAGAACGACGAGATTAATTATTGTGACTTGCTTACAGGTGATAACACGGTAGGGCAACATTGAGCCTCGCTTCACAGTGACATGATGCCAACGGCCAATTTAGTATACTTCACACTTCTTCTACATTAACAACAGACCAGTACGTCCGATTAATTACACCCAATTGTATTGCAAATTCATTGTTAAACAAACAACCGTAAAAGTTCAGCCGCTGTATGTCGTTTCTTAGATGCAACAACTCTGAATACTACGACCGTCAATTTGGTCTTCAAATTATAGTCCACAGTGATACTTCTTTGATAGAATGGGCACCATCGGGTGGATATCCGTGACAAGATAAGTAAATTTACTTCTTGGTTACTCTGCATAGTTATCACTCATTTTAAAACCATTGCACTTGGTGCCGAATCAATCCAACTGTTGTATTTATTTTGTGTTCTAGCTCTTTGTTACCTAGAGTACAATCCGATGGACGATATGTCACGTACTGTGCCTCCAGGTCATGCTGATGTAATGCTCACGTTGTAAAGTCTAGTCTTAACTTATCAACTAAAGACCTCCTTTATGAACACCTAATGAACAGAACAAAACTGGATGACTTAGAGTGGTAATAACTTAATAAACCCATGAGTATACGGTTTTTTGTCAAACAGCCAAACACGTAAGTTTCCATTATTGATAAGAATAACGTTCTGTTTCACATGTGAACCAACTGTATTTTTAAAAAATGAAAATGGAAATTTTTAGTCTTCGGTAGTCTGTGAGGAAAAGTTTTCGCACACATGCCTCTTTCTCCCTGATGTTTTACGGTATCACATACAACCTCATTTTATCGATTCTGTAGCGTTAGCCCACAAACATTCAGACGTTATTCCATCCAAAATATGTTTGACCGATCCACCAGTCTGTTTCGTCTGTGTATCGTGTTTCCGACCTGTCACTTGGTTTTTACTACCGTTGTGCCAACAAGGGCATTGGTAAGGAATGCTGCCACGCACCCTTCACAGTCACGAGCAATTCGCATACCAGTTGACCACCAATCACCACCACCAACACTGCTTCCACCCAGACAAAGACACAATGAAAAGGGGGGAGGAAGGTCACAAATACAGAAATTCCGGAACTTTTCTCATCGATTTACCAACCAATCAATTAATGGGCCTCGCACCTACATGGTTTGTGTCCACATATGTTATATTGTCTAGCGTTGGAAGTCGGTACATCTATTTTCAACAACGATCTCATGTGGCCGTAGAGAGGCACTGTACGGCCGTAAGTTTTGTTGACCTATGTTTACCGAGACATCTCGGTAGACAGAGTGGTTAGACACCGCGTTGCAGAAAAGCTAGAAGTAAAAGTTCACATGAATAACGCAGGTGCTGGTTAGAATGAAGTTTTCTAAACGTGGTACATTTGTAGAGCGTTAAATGCATCGTAAAACTGTCCAAATTTTGATTTCAGAAAATTTCTTCAGAGAATATTAAAAAGCGAAGACTCAATTTTCATTGCCTCACACTTTGTGGTTGGCACAAACTAACTGGCTTATTCAGGCTGTCGAGCTCTTAAAAGTCACTATTGGGACAGACTAGAACTTGTGTCGTCAGTCTGTTGCATGGCTGATATCACAGGCGAGATTAGCAAAAGTGTACTATATTTGCTCTGGTCTGTCCAGTTGACGTCGAATAGAAACGAGCGAAGGGTGTGACTTCATGGCTCTGAAATCTATCCTCCTTCTCTTAACATCATCATCATCATCACAGTCTGTTTCATCTGTGTTATCTAGCCCATACAGGTAAAACAGGTATTCGCCACTTCGTATTTGGAGAAATCGGATACATAAATAACTGATCGATTACCAGGGAGGTGCATTTTTGGGCATTCAAGCAATTTGCCTTACATTTTACCGTATCAAGCATTGTTTATCGAAATTAGTAAATAATTAATAATTAACAGATAGTCAGACAGTGACTTGGCCATCAATTATAAAAGATTTCGGACATTCCTCTTGGCAAATCAGTAAATGTGACCTGCCACGTTAGAACACCTTGTTTGTTCAAACTGGCGGCTTAAAGCGAAACCAGCAACGCTACAGTTAATGACATGTCTGTGTAAACATTGTTGTTTACTTTTATGCTTTGAATTATTTTCTTCACCCTCGTTTTCTTTCTTGTTACTCTTCGTAATTTTTTTACCACCGTTACGTTGAACTGTTACTTGGGAAGCAGCCTCATCAGTTCGAGCATGTGGTTGTTTGTACAAATGTGTATTTACTCTTTAATACACAAAAACAAAAGTATGAACAACATCACTTTCTGATCTATTTGATGTAAAGTCTAAAAATTTATTTGCAGTTGACCAATATAAGACAAGTATGCATGAACCCGGGGTCTACAGATCAGTCAGATAGTTGATTGAAGTTTCCAACAAATTATACGGCTTTTGTTCATCAGTAACAATTCTGCCAATTATTGGCTTCATAGTCGAACAGACACCATGTACCATAATGGACGAAATAAACAAGTTATACCAACGGAGTTTATGTTAACTAATTATGTGTGTGGGTAGTGAATAACATGCGCAGGACAGTCGTTTTCCTGGAGCTATACTGCTCGGTTTATGTGAGGGGACATATCTTTTCGTAGTACCACCCGTAGAGCCGACCAAGCAAACGTAAGTAGTGATAAACTAAACTATGCGATGGTAACAAACACACACACACACCCTCGAATGTAAAATGTCAACTTTGTCCTCACCGATGGCCTGATTTACCAACTTCCTTGTAATTATTAAAACTAGGTTGGTGAAACTTATTTGGGAACTTAGTGTGTGTGTGTGTGTGCATTTGTCAACCGTGAGCCTAGTTTCGAGTACGTGTGTATTGAATAAAACTATGGACGAAGTCGATGAAGCTTTTGCAGAGTCGTGACAAACACAACACATACTATATTGTCAATCATGCACATTTTCTCCCACACACTGGACGAACACGGATAATTTGTTCAAAAAACAACGTGAAGGTAGTTACATGCAGAAAGTGTTGGAGAGGTAAAAGGCCGGTTGAAAAGACTTGAACGAGAAGTTAATAAACGAGTGTGAAACCAAAAACAAGCTAAGGCGTCGTGTAAAGACATCGTACAACTTTTCTTGCTTTAACTAGAGAGAACAGTCGATTTCACAAAATTTATTATATTAGAGTGGCTAACTGGGATGATCGGCGAGTTCCTAAGCGGACTTATGTCAGGCTTATTTAACGGCAGTGCATCGGAGGGCAATGGGTCTGAGGTCTCAAAATCGTTTAAGAGTCAGCCGTATCAGAGTTCTCATGAAGTTTGACGCCCACGAAACTCACGGCTGGCTCTGTTTTTCTGAACATGGAACAGACGTCATGTCGGTAAGTGGACTGCAGGCTGCACTCATCATTGGTAGAGTTTCCTAAACCTTACAAAACACAGATTTATAGCGTCATAACCCTGAACACAAAACTCCTAACAATGACAGCAAACTGTTTTGTCTACTATAACGCAACATCAGATTACGCATAATTTCATAGGTGTTAGTTGAACATGATTCAACCACGCTGTTCAGGTACACCAGTTGATCCCCGTTTCCAGGAGTTTCAAACGAACTTTCTGTCTCGATTCTCACTGTCGACCATTCTGGTCTTCCCTTTAGTTAGTAGACAGTTATACCGTTCACTACTGTCAACACTGATTTTGCATCTAATAAAGGAAATTAGTTATAACAAAAAACATGAAACTAATTACAACGTTTGATTCAATTCTTGAAGCCAAGACTGAAACTAACTGGTGGGATGTCTCATGGTGTTTGTCGTGTGCCTTCCCATTACGTAGCTTGCTGAGTGGGACCGAAAACAAAACACCAAATAAATGAGCCCCAGTCATCTGGTTTCATAAATTTTCATCCATGCATTTTATTTTTTTGAGTTGGAAACAAAAATAAATATTGTTGAAAAATTGTACTGTATTGGTTTAATATTGTTGATCGGATATTTGCCCTCGGTTAGTCAGATAAAGCTGAACGG